>CM063502.1:3547534-3632534 GCA_032207245.1 Pardosa pseudoannulata | reverse complement strand
GTAAGGAAAAAATTGCCAAATAAAACACTTTTTGCTTGATTTTTTTAAAAAATTTAAATTCAATTTCTTATTTTTTAAATGAAATTAATTTGTTTCACTTTTAAAATTCTTTGTTACTAGTTTAATGTAAAATAACTCTACTGTCAATCAATTTTGAAAATGAACTTCATTTCAAATTCTTAAATACACAGACTGAAGGCTGGATGCAAAATGGCTATTTGTATAATTATTTTATTATTATTAATATTATGCAATAGGTGCTATTAATATAAAAATATATTTCTTATTATACCATCAAAGTGGTAAAAAAGATTTCTTTATCTCCTTTAATACGGTTTTTTAAACCCTATATTAAAAGGGTAAGAGAAACAAAAAAATATGTTTTTTACTATTATAAAAGAATGGATAAGTCTTTTATTTAATTAAATTAAAACAGATCTATATCTTTTTAAATTTGTATTTTTCTTTGTTTTTAAATTGTAATATTAGTTTCTCATATTTAGTATATTTAAACTAGAATACAGTTGCACTGCAATAAGTAACAGTCTATTGCTGTTCTAGTGTTTCATTTAGGATTTCCTGTAAATGGTAACTTTGGTTACCATATGTAAGTTACTTATTTATTTTAATTTATTTCCAATTAATAATAATTATGTTCAGGTTTGAGACCACTACCCTTGGTTTTGAAGTTGGTAGTTCATTCTCACTTGCTGTCATTCCTTCACACAGTCATAAACCTTTTGTATTGACTGTAAGCATGGGATTTTTCTGTTTTTCTACATTTAGTTGGCTTATTAATAAAAAAAGTTTTATTTTTATAAAAAAAATATTGTTTATAAAAAATATATTGTTTTATCCTCTTTATTAACTAATTGAATAAAAAAGATTACTTTCTCAATAGATT
Organism: Pardosa pseudoannulata; assembly: GCA_032207245.1. Taxonomy (NCBI): domain Eukaryota; kingdom Metazoa; phylum Arthropoda; class Arachnida; order Araneae; family Lycosidae; genus Pardosa; species Pardosa pseudoannulata. The sequence goes on along the minus strand of CM063502.1, from coordinate 3,631,630 downwards.
TAATTTTATATTTTGGAAGACATGATTCATGGGGTAACAAGTTTAAATATCACACTTTATACCATTAAACCTTGCTATGCCACTTTGTTTTGAGGGTAAGTGGGTGGGTAAAAATCCTTGCATCATAGTTATTATTTTTGGCTTAAATATAGAAGTTTAATGAGTGAGTGCTGAATTTGTCTTTATAATTTTATACATAATCAGGAAATATCTCATCTCAGTCAACATATGTTTGTTTAGGCCAGCTGTAAGAAATGTATGATAAAAGCAAAAAGTATTAATCACAATTTAACCTTATATATAACCAAGATTGAAAAGAAGTATAAAACAAACTAATATATGTTATAAAGCAGTTTTCCTCTCATAGGTGTACTTGGTGAAGAATTTTACTTTAAGGATATGTTTAAAGAACCTCTTGGTCTTAATTTGATGGCTGAACCCTCAAAAGATGCTCCTCAGGTATAATTCAGGCATACATTTAATGTTAAAATTTTTTCGATTTGATTTGTGTTTATACTCATTCTTTACATACTTAATAACTAGGTATATGGACCTATGCTGTCTCGATACAGGATGTTAGAAGCAAAAATCATGGAAGCTATAAGTTCCTGAAATTTATAGTTTTATTTTGTAATTTTATCTATAATGTAGTTTCTATTTCCCTTTCTTTTTTATTTTATAAAATAAAATGTTTTAGACTACATAATTCTGCTACAGGATTGAAAATTATTAAAATTTTAATGGTTTTAAGCATTTGAAAAATTGTTTAATATATGTATTATATATAATGTATGTGTATGTATATATGTATATATATATATATATATATATATATATATATATATATATATATATATATATATATATATATAATGTATGTACAATTAAATATAATTTTTATTCGATTTCAAAAAGTGTTAAAAATAATATATGAAAAGTATTTGTGACACAATTAGATGCAGTTCTGAAATTGACATCACTCACACAAATGTCTCAGTTTGTGAAACTATATTTTTATTTAAATTTATATACAAGAATGTTTTGTTTTGTGTTAAGCCAGAATTTATGTTGCACTGTTAAACAAGGTGCAAATATTTTTTCTAATTAATATTAAAACCTTTATTGATTTATTTTATTATACTCATAGTAAGTGGATAAAAATGAAATAATTTATTTATACCTTAAGTAACATTATATACTATTTGTTCTTTTAATTAAACTATTAACCTAACTTCTTTTAAAAGGATAAGCCTATTAATACAACTTCTTGTAGTGTTTAATTTTTTTGTTCAGTTTCATTCATAACTTCTCTTTGAAATTGATCCTTTTTAGTCTGAAAGAGTTGTAATTTATGTTACTGCATTTCAATTCTGGTTGTGTTATGAATATTTTTTCAAATAAAATAACTAATGAAGTGTTTGATGTTAAACTGGAAATTAAATTTGTACTTATATTGCTAAGATAGGTTATTTTGCTATAATTAAAAGAAGTGATACATAATGTGTATTTTTGCTAAATGGCTGATATGTGCATAGCAACATATGTTTATAGTAGTTGCTATTTTTAAATTTTAATCTACAAGAGCTTTCTTGGAAATTTTAATCAAAGTATGAATGATTTTATGGGAACAAATTATTATACTATAAATGTTTATTCCTGATTTTCTGATGTTATTAAAGGAAATATATTTACACATATATACATACATTTATATTGTGGAACCGTTTTGATATATAGTAAAATTATACATTTTGAGTTCATCATTTCAAAGAATTTATTGATCATAGAGCAGCTGTTTTATTTATACATTCTGACTTAAAGTGTAAATATTGCTCTTGTTTACATATAAATTGTTTTATATTTTATTATTTTAATTAAAATTATATGGTTATCTTGGAATGTATATCTATGTAATTGTGCCATGTTTATGCAAAGGCATTCTTTTTTTTATACCTGTTGTACTGATGCAATTTTCTGCTGGAAGAAGTGATACAATTTAGTGTTTATTTGTTTAAGAGAAAAGTGGTATTTAAAGTGATCTCTCTGAGTATTGTGATATAATATTGTGTTAGTAGGTTTATTTATACAAATTCAAATATACTTTTGTATGTTGAATTGCTTTTGCATCTGTGATTTTATTTCATTAATTGGAACACAATGTTTTCTTTAGTTTTAAATTAATAAGATTTACAATAATAGCATTTCATCTCTTTGCTATACAGATTTTTTAAAAATCTTATATGATTATCCTTATCTTTAAGAAAAAATATAAAGAAATATATAAGAAATGTATATTTCTTTATATTTTTAAAAAATTATATAGAAAAATATATTTTCAAAATATATTTCTTATATTTTGAAAAAAATATAAGAAATTTATAGTAATATAAATTTCTTATATAAAGCTAAAAAAATAGAGCAGTATTTTTTATGCATCATTCTACACTTAGAAATATGAAAATTCTCCTTTGTGCTTTAAAATTCCTCAAACATGCCAAATGTTTAATACTTTAAAAAAAATCTGGTATATTGAATTAAACATGTGGTCCATAACAATGCAATTGTTTACGCATTTGAATATGCTATAGTTTTCTGTATATTAAAGATTAATTTTTTAATGTAGTTTCAGTTGTGTTCCAATGAAAAAGTTTTGAATATTCATGCACTGTAAATTATACTTAATTGTTCCTATTAAATTGAAGATTTTTGCATATGATCTACTGAAAACTTTATTTGTAGCAATAACATTTTACAATTTATCTGGTTAAAATTTTAGACTTACTCACTTTTAATCCAAACCTTTGCTTTGTGGTGAATAATGACTTTGTTTTTTTAATTGAATTTTAGCTCATTTTTTTTTAAGTTATATGGAAAATTTTGAAATATTTTAAAATTCATTTCATCATTTCAAAGAATTTTTTATATAATTTTTTTTTTGTGACTCAATTAAGATTTATTTATGTTAGATAAATTTGCTGCACAATCAATGCATTATCATTTAAATATGTTTAAAGAATCCAAAGTGGCTTTGGGTGAGTTTTATGACTCAGAAAGTTCTGAAAAATAATCTAATGTGCCCTTTCTACTCGTAATTATTTACAAAAGATTTTTAGATTCAATTTACCAAAGTTTTGGAAGAATATTTTCAGTCATATTTCAAATGCTTATACTTTGAATGGCATGATTTTAAATTGTGAAAATATCTGGATGATGTATAATGATGTATTTCAATCATTCCAAAATTTCATTTTGCTTGAGAACTATCATTTGGAATGGTTTTCTTGTTCAAACCTTTTAGATACCATTTCAGTAGTATCTACTGCATATCCTCCATTATTATCCATGTTTAGGGATCAGTCCATGTTTATCCCTTAGAACACTGTGCCTTCTACGATATCAGTCTATTCTTGCCATATGATGAAATTTCAGCATTCTAAGGTTTGGTAGTTCAAATTTTCAAGTGTATTTCTTATTCTGTTCTTGTGTTGTCTTCAATATCAGAGCCATAATGTAATTTTTACAAACATTTGGTAGTTCATTTCATGCTTTTTACATTTTTGTGTTGTCTTCATTATCATTGCTGTAATGTTTTCTTAAATAAACATTTAGTATTCCAAACTATGCTCCATTTTTGTGCTGTTTAATGTATTTTCAACAAAGTTCCAAGTATATCTTAAAACAGGACATTGGAATTTTGAGTCTTGCTTATTTTACAGAATTTACTGTATCAACTTTTTATTGTAATGATTTAAGGGCATTTCATGGTAAATGATATACTATTCATTTCTGTAATATTATTTATTTTCCCATTATTTTGATTTAATCATTCCAGTAATTTGCTATGTTTAATGCCAGCCTTGTATCATTTCTGTTTTGAACAAAATAAAATATTACTTTAAAAATTAATTTTGTTGATGTGTTTTTCATTTAATGTCAGTTTGTTGTATTTTGCCTATGATTCTCAGTATGTATTCAGTTTATTTTTATGCCTCATCGAATGCTTAAGGATGTGATAGTTTGTCAACATTTTCTCTGTTAGAATGAAGAAATATCTTAGACTTTTTCTTTCCATATTGACTTTATTTGCATTTGTTGAAATATAAAATTTACTAGCACAAACAAAAATATTTATTTAAACTTATTCTAATTGTCTTAACTGTTGTTTTCATCTTTATTCTAAATATTTTAAACTCTTTTAATGAGTTGTTTTTTTACTTCTAGATTATTTTCTCTTTTATTGTTATGAAAACTGTAATTTGGAGTAAAAGAAATCTTTCATGAAAATACAAAATTCTTGTTATAACAAAGTGACATGTAATTTCAGAATAAAAAAGGAATATTTGATGATTTTATTTTTCTAATATATCGTATATAATTTTAGGATCTTAGTTTTTGTATTTTTTTTTTTTTTTTTTTGACTAAAACCCACACAAATAGATGCATCTTCAATTATTCCCTTTCTGTAAAATAACAGCATCCTTGTGAAAGGCATTCTAAAGAAAGATATATCGTATTTTTTACAAATAGTAGCAGATTTAAAATAAAATCACAAATATTTTCAATAACTTTTCAGCTAAAATAATTTATTTTGATGAAAGTAGAGTCAGACGAAAATAAAACTTAAACCTTTTTTCCGCTTTTTTTCGTAAGTCTGTTACTTTCTCAGACGCTTAATAATAATGCACCACTAAGATATAACACTACGAAACTTTAAAAAACGAGTATTTGGTAGTCTCTTGAACATAACTGAAGTGTACCGTAAAAGTTAAATAATATTGAAGAAATTGTAGCGAGAAAACTGGTTTAAAACTGCCGAATTATTTATTTGGACTTCGTATTACCTTGAAACGTGTGTTTTTACAGTCAGGCCGTATCACACGTCAACCTGAATGTGTGAAAAAATGACTCATTTATTTTCCCATGGATTTCTCGTGTGAAAGCTATGATTGAAAGTTTTATGGATTTATGTTTAATATGTAAAATTAAATTGTTTTTTTTTTTTTTCAGGGGGTTTTTCTAATTAAAAAATATCCGTAGCGATTTGTTTCTCATTTTGCGTCTCTCGACTTTCGAAAAATGAATTTCTATACGAATACAATTGGGAAGCGAATAGTATTTTTATTATTAGTACTGGTTTTATTTTTAAACTTTATTATCCACCATGTCTAAGGTATATTTTTTAAATATTAAAACTTTATTTCTTTCAACCCTTACATGATGTATAATGGTCGAAATTATAGATTCATTTCATTCCAATATCTCTTGCTGCTCTTCGGTATCGGTGTTCACCGGTTTGAATCTGCTGCTGGTGTGGATGCTCGTAGCCGTTCGGTTTTAAACAGTAGGTCCCAATTTCCTTAGCAAAACAGTTTACCGTAGTGCTCGAAACCAAACAAGCATTATTTTATTTCACACTTGAATTCTAATTTTTACAATTAAATTCTCGTGATCAGTGTTAAATATTAACAATCCTATTAGATTTCTGCTTGTTATGACTCTAACCCAACCACTTATATTATTGAATTTTACATTTAAATGAAGGTTCAGTTTTGCATGGAATCAATTCTTTCTTGTGTATAAAGATTTAAAACATTAAGAGAGTGAAACATAATAATAATAGCATGTCATGATCCTGTTGGAATGATCTGTGGCGGTTAACTGTGACCGGTACTTTTTGTGAGGAATCGACTACGTTTGCTGACGCTGAGTAAGGTACTACGGTAGCAACAAATGGAAGAGGTTGAATCCAGGTTGGCTGTATATAAATATTTCAACTAGTTGGTAAATTCTTATCTTTGGAAATATTGATGTCAAAGAGAGTTCTCAAAAGGGGATAACAACGGTATTATAGGCCCTTCATGAAATATATTTAAAGAAAAGAAGAATTTGCCAACTGATTGAAATCTTTATTTACAGCCGACCTGGATACAACCTTTTCAACTCATTGCCACTGTAGTACCCCACCCAGCGTCAGCAAACGTGATAAACTCGTCACAAAAAGTACCAGTGACAGTTAATCGCCACAGACCCAACGGTGTGGATGGATTATGGCATACCATTATAGATAAAGGGTACATCATGTACTAAAATGGGGAGAACGGATAGACAGAACTCATAAAAAATATGACAGAAATATCCTACATTAAATGTAAAAAAAGAATGTGGGCACCTACTCTCTTACCCATCGGCTTACATATTAGAATTTGAAAGAATATCAGAAAATGCCGGAAAAGGGAATGGTTATGTGCTTGCAATAGGGAACTATATAAAGCGTAATTTTGTAAATTTTACTTGAAATATTAATCGATACTCTTTCGGAAATACCCATGTTTTGGATTTCAAAAGAAAAGAAAAAAACTCATCATAGTCTCTCTATGTCTCTAAAGTGGCTCCATCTAGTGAATCGCTGAGTAACTAAAAGTAGTTTTTCATCAAATAGATTTCTATACGTTGAACATTTTTCCTATGCTTGGAAACTTCTCAGAGACGTACGACTAGACCTTTATTTCAGCCACCATTAAAAAAAGAATATCTAATAACTGCATATCATTCGCATAAAAGAATTTTATGACCTTACCAAAAAATTTTGTAACGTTCATAATATTTTCAAGAGTTAGTTTATTTATTTAATTTTTTTTTAAAGATTTGATATTCTATTCGTTTTTCCTTAAATTCAAATAGACTTAGTTAAAAAATAATCTTCCTGTGCTAAACAAACTGCATTTTTGGGATTTCAGCATTATCTTGAATAAAATATCATTGAATCAAATTAAAAATTTAAAAACATTTTTAATCGGGATACTTAATTGTCAGCATCTTTTAATCGGATAATTCGTGAAATCCGTTTGATGTGGATACAGTATTAAAAGTAAGTTGAAACTTTTGATCTGGGGGACTACAGGACTAGTACATTCTACTCCATTCTTTTTACGTATTGTATTTCTCATTAGCATAGTTTAAATGTATCTTCAATCATTGTATCATTCAATCTTCCAATTTTTAGCTTCATAGGTAAATTCGATTAATAATTATTTAAATAAAGAAAGAAAAAGCCAAAGGCACAGAATTAATATGTGACTCCAGGGACGGATTCAACCCCTTGGAGGACTTCTTACCAGCCCTACCACAAGAAATAGAGCATAAAAAAATGTAAAACAAAGCTAATGGAGGGGAAAAACTAAAAGAAATCTCAATAACAGGAAAATCATTTTCAGTTCAGACTAAGTAATAACAAACTGTTATGCGCTCTGCAGACACGGGTTAAACTTTGCAACCCTTAAATAAGCAAATATATTTTTGTTTATTATGTAATCAAACAATCAATGCTGTTTATTATATATTATCAAACAACAAAGTAAACTATCATAGTTCCAAATCTTTTCAAAATAGCAATTTGATTGGGCGTATATCTATACGAGTGAAAGAAATAAGGAACGAGAATCCGTCTCCCAAGTTATTTTATAATTGGATCGAGACTAAACGACAGAAAGAATGGTGAAATCCGAAATGGAGACAAAAACATATTAGTCTCATGTCAGATAGTATGATTTGAAGATCTCTTTCAAAACAGATTGCAGTGGGAAATAAAATTCCAACTTTCCAAATTGATTTAATGAATTCAGATGGTGTTTGTCTTACCTGATTGATGGGAAAGAGGAGATCCGTCAGCATTCTCAAATGAGAACACTTCCCCTTTCATGAGAAGAAAATGTTTGCGGATTCTTTTCTTCCAAGAAATCCTCGATCTGAATCAGCGGTCATTATCGACTGTGCTCAACTTCTATGGTTTGGTTTGGTCTACTTTTTTTGCAACATGAGGGCTAATGAGACCGGAACCTACTGCTTAAAGCCGATTCCGAACGGCTACGAACATCATTCGAGCCCACGAACTCTGGTACCGAAGGTCAGAACCCTAACCATCGACTTCTGTGAGTGGACCCGAATAAGCATTTCACAGCCGAACAGGACTTGTCCTCTGTTTAGGAACATTGTGCATTCATTTCAAAAGTCGAAAATGTACTACTGTCGACTTCTATATATAGATTATCAGTTGTAAAGCATGGTTCTAAAGGGGTAGTGGGTTAAGTAGTTTCGAATCCCACCGCCGGCCTGGGTTTTCGGAATCTTGTGTAGCCATAAGTGAACCGTAGATCTGAACCAACTAATGCTAATGTGCTGTTGCTAAAATCAACCCCGAAGAATCTAAAATGACGAGTAACGTACGAATCGAGTCCAAAAGTTGATACAGCTCTCTAATTTGGATGTCATTTCTGCTATCCTATCCGTACATCGAATCATACACAAAATTTCAAACCTGCGTTTTTGGGATATAAAGAGGTTTCCAATGCTTCGTCTACCAGAAAGTCTAACTACTCCAAACAGAGAGAAAACGGATCTAATGCAGCGTGTTCCACGTGTGCTGGAAACCCATTATTCGGCTTTCGAAGAACCGGATCGCTCTTGTCCACATATTCCATTCAGCTTTTGGAAATATTTTTAAAAGGAAAATGGATCTCAATACAGTGTATGAATTAAGATGGGGACGTATTCAGTTCAGTTTGGTAACGCATTCCATTTAGTCAATTCATGGTTCCATAATCGATACCAAAAATGTCAAGGATTTGAAAAAAGTGAGGTTCAAATTGGAGATTAATACCAAAGAGTGGAACGCTACATCAGCCATCACAATTCACCTTATTTTCTGCGAAGAGTTTATTACATCGCAACCCGGCCTATTTTCCAGTTTAGTATACAGGGGTGTTTTATTTCCGAATTATTATTTCTGTCAACACTCTAGTCTCTTGAAAATTCATTGATGAGCGTCTCTCCCCATTCACTTTTTACTATGACCTATCATTCGTTTTACATGCTGGGGTAACGAAATACTCAAAAGGGAACATTTAAATAATTAATAATGGAACAATTATTGGATTTCAAATTAAAAATATATATAGGCAACCTATCACAGAGATAAAAAGCCGTGTATCCGAGTATTAAGTTACGGGCCTACTCTCAATTCGTTCTATTGGAAAAAATTTGCAGTTCTCTGGCATTTAGATTTTTAGGCCATACTAAAAGTGGTTTAATTTTGTTTTACCGTAGCTAAAAGCAAATTTATAGTATAAATCATAAACCTAAAGTAGGCGTTCATAGAGTCACAAAAACGTAAACACAATTAGTTTGAATAATTTGCTTATTGTCGAACAATATATAGATCTCGTTTTATTATTTTTCTTTAAAAATAATAGAACCCTCTTATAAATATAGAATATAATACAGAATTGCCTTATTTTTTTTTTATTTTATCGTCATTTGACAGATGTTTTAAACTCTTAAAATGCTTTTATCGAGAAAGAGTTTTTTACCAAGACAAAATTTGCCCCCTTTTGTATATACAGCTCGTGTGTGGGGTAATAGAATTTGCAATATCCTCTGTTGTAGTGAGAGCAAATATTTTTTATGCTCCAATTTATTTCTTGTCTTGAAGGGTTAATTATTTCTTCTTTGACTGCTATCGATCACGCCAATGGCAGCTTCTGCAGCTCCCCGACCACAAGTCTCTGATGGGTGAAATGACCCTCAATCACTGCAGTTACGATTATCCTTTATCACTCTATTACCCGACGTTATTACCCGAAACATTCAGTAGATAGGGATTCCAAAGAGCGCTTAACCTGCCTCATTCATTTACTCTTGAGATTTCCAAGCTATTGATCTCTGCGTGTTGCGCCAAAGAGCGCTAATTATATGAATGTTTCACATTTCGAGAAGGAAGAATGTGTTTCGGAATTGACTAATGATTACATTGCAAATATTTTTATTTACAGTGTCAAACTTTTCGAAATGTATAAGGCATTAGTAAGGAATGGGATATTTTTCATTTCTATAGAGTGAAAATCATTGTCGCGTTATTCCAAGTGTTTATTCGATTAGGTTATATGAATGAAATCCTGTATTTCGAATGATTTAAAACTTTCTTGAAAATCATTAATTTCCAAGCTATTACATATAAATGCGTGTTTGTCTCCTTAAGTCACCGAAATCTTCCGAGCCAAAAAAATGGCATACTGAACTACAAGCAAAGTTGCTGAACATATGACATAGTATACACGATTCTAAAATTTCATTATGTTAGACACCTTAATGATTTCCAAACATAGGACACAACTAAAAAAAAGGCTTATCATGGCAACAAATGATACATTCACTTCCAAATGAAATTTGGCAAATGTTATTCGAATAACAATGAAGTTAGCGTCATATTGGACATCAAAATGGAAAATAAAGGTGTTCATGTCGAAATCAAGGGTGTTTCTATACTCATGCAGACATTTCTAATATCAGATACCAGGATAGAGGTCTTCTTATCATTCAGACCGGGAAAGTTTAAACCTTTTCGGATTGTTTGGAATTGTAACTGTTCAATTTGAAGAGAGTTCTATCATGGGGTGGGTTTGTAAGTGCTCACATTCAGTTTTCCCTCCGAACATCATAGATAACTGAACATATAACGTAATGATTTTACCATGTTATTGACCAATGTTCTATTCTCAATTTTGTTTAGGTCAAAATGGTTTGGTTTGGTGCACTACTGTCATTTTTTTGCAACTTGAGAGCTAATTAAACAGGGACCTACTGCTTAAAGCTAATTCCGAATGACTTCGAACATTCCTGCTAGCACGAGGAGTGTAACCGGTGGACTCCTATTTCGAAAGGCAGAGCTCTACCCATTCGTCCAACATCCTGCTAGTTCAAAGTGGAAGAAACTAAAAACATTCACTTATATTTCTGTAACAAGATTGTTAACTCTGTGGCATTTAAGGAGCATGACCAAATTTTTCCACCGAAAAATAACAGATTTTTCATTTTGTTTTCCTAAAAACAACAGACTTTTCGTGTATTTTCTTTAAAATATTTTATTTGCAAGCAATATTTTCAGTACTTTCTCGTGAGAGAAGACGGGTGAAGTGTGCAACAGGAGATCATCCTCTAAAATACTCCTGCCTTTTCATTCTGTTCATTTTTTTTGCCACATCTTGTTCAGGCATTTTTCTATCAATTGCAGAGTGAGAGGAAAAAATCTTATTATGGCTCTACACCGAAAGAGCGGAAACGAATTTGGAGATGGTCAAGAAAATCTCAATAAAGGCTTAAATTGTACCACAGAATCAATATTCTATATGAAATTATAGATTCCGTGTGGAATGAAATTAAGAAGAACGATACTTCTCCCTTAGTTCAGTATTTAGACATCGAGAAAAATATCGAAAGTATTTCAGCTATATGCACAGTATATTCTGTTTTATTCTATAGTTAAAACATGCAAAGTTAGATCATTTCAATTTGAACTAATTTAGGGAGAAACGTTTGAAAAAGGATCTTCTTATAACAACATTATTATTCAAATTCATTTTGACTGTACCAATGAGTTGAGCCAGTTGTAAAATTGTTTTCTTGTCTTAAAGAGGTTAAAAAATTGTGTACTGTGGGGCAGGTTTAACGGTTTTAGAAATAGAAAGGATATACCTCTGTATTATGATGGTTTTTTCTTCATCCAAGCCTTCAGTAAATGGTTAAACATTATGAAATATAAAGTGCTGTCAATAGTTATTATTTTCCCCTTCTACCTAAATTTGAAATTTATTTAATAATTATTTAAATTTATTTATTTTTTATATTCTTATGGATTTTCATTGTTCTCCCATATGTCGTTGCTGTTAACCAACAACAAATACGAAATATTAATTGAAGAGGAAATTAGTCTCAACAGCATCATCTTAGCATCAACGACTTTCATGTTTCATATAATGTTTTTTAAATAGGAAATACTACAGATTAGTGCTTTTCGATTGGCAGTTTAGAACGTGTAATACGATAAACTCAAAGTTATTGTTAAAGAGATCATGATGTAGGAAAACTGCACTGGGCCTATATTATCCCACTTTATTAACTTTAAAATAGAAATATTAATTTTTAACAGCATGTTTTGATGGTGTTATAAAAGTATAGTTAAGGAAAACTCTTCATACATGAATCTTTTATTGATAAAAAAAAAAGGTTTATCTATGTAACAGGAAAAGTTCTTTCAAAAACTAGTCTTTATGATTTGGCATTTCATCTTAAATACTTTTTGTTGTACAAGAAAGAAATTTCTGAATTAGTGTCCTCCACAGAAGTAAATTTTCCAGTTCAAATAGTCAATAACTTTCAAAATAAACTATTTCCCATTAATTGTATAACATTTTCCCCATGGTTTATGTAACTAAATAAAGAATGGAATGACAAAGATAATTTCGATGACAGTGTTTGTAGATAATATTTTTCTTTTCTGAATGAGTTTGAAATGAGAATTCCGAGTGTTTAATCCTTTGGATCTGCATTAAAACCTCTGATACTTTTATGAGACGATTTAGGAAAAATATTTAGAAATGTTAAATTTGAGGTATTTTTAATCGTTCTGATGAACGGAACAAAAATTAAGTTGTATGTATTTTGGAATACTTTTTTTACCGGACCCTTTTTATAAAAATCAAAAAATGAATACAAAGAAGAAAAACGGTATAAAAAGTTTTTGGATTTCCTTTTAGAAGTTAAATTTCTTAAAAATGATTAGACAATGGAATTTACTTAGTAGGAGTAGGACTGGAAGCGACTGTTTTTATATCCCGACACCTGTAAAACTATTATTTTCATCTCGGCTTTTGCGTTAGATTTATTACTTATAAATAATTCGATAAGAAGAAAATGAGATACTATAACAACTTACTCGTTTATACATAGTTCCAATCATATTTTGTAACAGTAAAATTGCTAAATGAAAACCTTTTCGTATGTCTGTTAAAATAAAGGCTGTAATGTTTATACAAATAATAAAATAGATCATATACTATAAAGAAAATTATTTAATTATATAGTTGCTAGATACTATTACGGGATGTTGTCATAATTCTCTATGAACTTAACCTATTAATGCCTAGCATCTCTTTTTACGGACAGCTAAATAATAGTTCGTAGAATGTTTATGCTTTCTTGGAACAAGTATTTTTTTCACAACGAAAGTAGATGGCAGTTCTATAAACAATATATCACCTTTTCTAGCGTAATACTAGACCCAAGACGCGGGTTTGTTGGACATGGACACTTTTTTTTTTCTTTTTTTTTTTACCGCGCTAAGGAGCGGCCGAAGACGGACACTTCGAGAGAGGGTAGAAAAGCCCTACCTAAGGGAGCTAAAAGTTCACCAGGGGGGGAAGAAGGCAGAGGAGAAGAGGGACATTTTCCCATGGAGGCGAAAGCCTGACCAAGAGAGGGGGGGGGGCTGTCCTCGCCAACAGAGAACGTACATGAGAGGAGGGAGAGACGTTCGGCATTTTTGGTATCCTCCGGACGTTTCAGCCAGCGATCAATTTTCATAAGAATGTATAATTTTCATATACTCATGTAAATAAATGTATAGTCCAGTATAAATCGCTGCAGTATTTAAGTGCTGGTAAGACAGGCTTTTAGAGAACCCTCAATACCTGCTCCAGTAAAAATAGGCGAGCAGGTACAGAAAGGAGCGTGTGGTTATCGAGAAAGCACACATATCTAATAACTAGTATCAGTAGTTATTTATAATTTTATTATTTCGATCAATATTATAGAATTTTCCGAGCCCTGCACATAAATTTACAGCTACTAAAGTCATGACGAATAGCTTTATTTAATATTAAGCTACTCATTACAGCATTGCGTTTATATGTGATACTGAATAATTCTCCTTCCCCATTTTTTTCTTAAGTGAGGTCCTATAATATATCCCACTAGCGAAGGAACATTTTGAATAAGTCTAATATTCAAAGTTGCCTCCTCAATTTCATATATATATTACTCGGTGTAGACCACAATAATTCAATCTTTTCACGTTCATTTATAGTGAGTGAACAAGGAAGTATCTTAAAGTTTGGAACTATTTCAAGAGAAGATGTAACGAATTGGATATTTTCTGAAAAGAGGGAAAACTCGGCTGTACTGTTTGGCTTTATTTAACCCTCAAAGTTTTTCAATTACTGCTAAACAAAATTTAATGCAGATATATGCACGCAATATTTTGTGACTATTAACCCTAGAAAGACATTTTGTAGTTCAAATAATAAACCGGGAAAAGCTAAAAATAACTTTAAGGTGCAATAAATAATTATTTAAATAAAAGAGAATGCGTTTATGCCTTTTCTTACTTTAAAATTCCTTTTTAAAAAGTTGTCTTGCAAATGTAGCTATAGTAACAACATTCGACAAGTACAGCATAGCATTCTAGAATTGATACGGCTATACATTATTTTCTATCAAAATTATTTTCTATTTGTTTTTAATATCTACTAATGTTTGATTTTGAATATGTTCGCGCTGTACTGCCAACTGTAGGGCCGTGGCGTAGTATACTGCAAGGGGGTAGCATAAGGAGAAAAATTTTAGCACTTACAGGAGCGGCATTTTCGAAGATTTACATCATTCTGAGAAAATATACCGTACCATGTAGTTAGAAACCTAGGATCAACATTTTATTGAATTTCTTTTTCCATAATATCAGCATAAATAGTGTCAGAGTGTACCATGGATTTGGTAGACAGGAATTGGGTAAAACTTTTGAAGTAGATGCTCTTGGATGAACCCTTCTAATACATCCCAAAAGTTAATATCCCATAAGATTAGGAGACGAGGTTTGCAAAGCTTAAGACAACTTATGCTTCGAAAAAAAATTTTAACAACTTACGCACATTACATGCAAGATTTAGGGCTTCATTTACATCCGTGGAAAACTGATCAACTTCATCAGATTGAACTTTACTTTGTTTGTAAACAGTATATATTAGACAAGAATATTGCACTGCTTATATCTGCATGGATTCGTTTCAAATCTTCCAGAAATGTCTCACAATGCTACTGCCGTCACGAGTTTGAACTCTTTATGGATGCTTGGCTTTTCGCCCTTTGTCAGTGCTAAAAAAGTTTGACCTGTTGAGCACATCAAATTTTGTCACTATAACGTGTCTTTTTCAATATGAACTCTGAATTTTCGTATTCGAGTTTCCTGGTAAATAAATGTCAGGCATGCAATTGCCTAGACCCATATTCTGCAGTTCTTGCTTGGAACGAGCCGTCAGTTAACTCTTTCCGTGAATAACAGACAGACCAGTTATATCTGAATCGCTGTCTTTTAAATTACACGGACTTCCTTTGAACAAGGTAAGTTGGTTTTGTTTCCAACGTTTTATCAATTCTCGAGAATCCAGTAAGATCTCCCTTAATCCTTAACTGCTTCAGTCAAATTACTTACAGTAATATTTTTTAATTTTATTTCAATTGCACTTTTATAATTCAGTGTTGTAAACAGTTTGATACGTTATAAACAGGATACTAAGAATCTAAGCCCAATCTGTTGAACGGAATGTTTAATGCTTGTGTACTTTTTTACATTACCTGGGATTATTCGGAACCCTCTTAGAGGATTAAAGGATTAATAAATGTTCCAATGGAACCTTAGTCATATGTCTTTTCTCAAACGACGTCTTAGGTTTCTAGGGGCACAACATAGCGATGTGTCAGACTTTACTGACTGTCAAATTTCGCGAGTTTCTCATTCATTGATCAATGTATGTATCCAATGGGCGAACTAACAACCTTCATTTGCTTACGATAATGCCCTCTGATATCTATCCAAAAAGTATTAAGGAAACTGATATTCGCTTGCATCGAGAAACGAATTCTGTTAACACTACCTCTTTATTTGTTTTTAGTAGTAATGCCTCCGAAAACAGTTACATCATGCTTTCATTACTTAGGGATGTGTGGTTGGATGGAGTAAATTCTATAAACGAACCTTTAACGAGGTCAAACTTTATGCCTCTCAATCTTTGCAATTTTCAGAAATAATAACTAAACAGAGGGTCTGATTCCGAGGTGTAGATTGAATATAAAATGGGACAAAAATCGGCGATTTGGGTCTGAGAATTGGCTTAACTCCATTCATCGAGCTTTGTGCTTTGGAATTGTCGCCAAACACGCCTAATTCGAAAAATATGTTATTCGAACCCGAGATTAAAATTTCTGACGAAATAAAATAGTTTTCTATACTTGGCATACAATAAAGAGGATTTTAAAATGAATAGTAAGTAATTGTAATGTTGACCACCGCTACCTCTGACTCGGTTCTCTTAATACGGTAGAAGAAAGCTCCATTTCGAAGTGAGTGAGCGGTAACTGTTTTCCACAATCAAACAATAAAGCGCTCTCCTTTGGAACCTTATTCTGGGATTTGGAGTTGACACTGACATTTGTTTCCACATGGAAATAGTCCTCAACTTCATAGCTTTGTTAAATATTCATGGAAGTATTGAAGTTAAGGCAAATGATAAATTGCAAAAGAATAAAATAATTCAATTTTAATTTAGAGTACCTTTATATATATACATAAATATGTAACGTGACGAATTTATTAGCCCCTGTTATTTTGAATTATTGGGCAATGAGAGAACAGCAAAGTCCGTGGTGGAACTTCATTTTTATTTGAGACTAAAAAAATAAAAAATAAACATTTTTAGCATCTCGGAAACGCAGCGAAAACCAACAGAAGTAGCTGGAAAATAGGACGAGTAGAATGAAAATGAGCTTTTGTTCCAGAGTTAGTTTTGGGAGAAGCTAACACTCCTTTAATTAAGATATTATATGAATAGGAAAATAGGTATGAAAGAATGAGAAGGGGGAAAGGAGAATTTTATATTGATATTTTAGGTGTAATAATTTTGATTAATTACATATATGGAATTATATTTTAATTATTTTTCTGCATGTTTTTTTTAGGTTCTTTGATGAGTTTCAACAAAATAGGTGCTATGTAAAAATTAGTAATAAAATGCTTAATTTAAAATTGCATATTCCAAATGGCTACGAGCATCCATGCCAGAAGTGGGATTTGAACTCAAAAGAGGAGCTCCCTACCCATTCGGCCATATCAAGTAACGATTGAATGTAAAAATAATACTGTATCAAACCGAATATGTATGTAAGGTGCAAATTTGATTCTCATTATTTTGAATGAGTTACTAGGCAATGAGAAAACCGAAGTTATTTTCCTCCATTGAAAAGAAGCATTTAGATGAACTTTGAAGTTTGTAAAGACTAAAAATGACACGACAAGAGAGAATCACTTCTATTACATACTTCACCCAACAGCAAGGAATCACGAGGATTTTTTCCCCCCATGAGGCGGCAATTTAGACATTGGAAGAGTGAACTATTTTTCCTGGAAAATGGGAACTATTGATTCTAGCATTAGTTTGGGGAAACGGGTAAAAAGAATTTAGTCACTCCTTTAAATAATACGGCTGGGAAATTAGGTAGAATTTTGGATAGATATTTTAGGTGGAATAATTTTGATACATTACATGTTCAAAGTTTTTGGGTCTTTGAACTCTGTTGTTGTAGTTTGGCTAGCTCATCTTTAGCTCTTGAGTAACCACAAACCTTTCGAGGATGGTCAAGAGCACGAAACATCTGACAAAAGTCAAGGAAGTTCTTCAGTTTTCGGTACAGTCTTGTGATCGCTTTCATCAAACTCGAAGGTATAGTGTCATGAATCATCTTCCACTAGTCGAGATAGTCCTTCCGATCTCGAGATTGCTCGCCGATTGCAAGATGTCTTCTCGTACGTACGAAATTGGGAGAAAAGGCTTTCATGAGTATCCAAATGATAAAAGCCTTACATCCCTATACTAAAAGAGTATTTTTATGTGCTGCTAACATAATGATAGGAATGATTTCTTCTTTCCACATCTGTATTTGCTCTGAGTGGGTGGAATAAAGTTAAAATTTAAAACAGGAAGACAACGCTCTTTAAACTTATCGCTCTAAAGTTTAACATTTACTCGAAAATACAGAAGAGTAGTGGAGCTTGCGTTTAATTACTTCATTTCAAGTTTGAAACACATGAATAGAAATTTCATCTATTCCTAATTTTTTTAAGGAATCAATAGTTCCTACTTTTATCAAATGGCTTATGTTTATCTGAATTTTCATTCAGCTAGAATTTTTCTATTTCAAATAATTTAAAAAGAAAAAATGCTCTACGAATATTGTTTTATTAATGGTACAACGGTATTTATAATACTTGATAAAAAAAAAAGCATTTTTACTGAGGCATTAGGCCGAGTACGAGAGGTTTCGTATGAATGGCCAATGAGAATGACTTCAAAATCTTACGACCAATAGCTGACGAGATCAATGGAGCCGCAGTTGACGTCATCACTGCGTCACGAATGCGGCTCTGACGTCACTCTCCGGATTCACTATATTCGGGAAAGAAAAAAAGAATAAATACCCTTAGAGGTTCAAAAGTTATTTAAAGTTAAGTTATGGAGATAATTATTTTTCCTCCTGAAAATAAAAAGAAAGAATGACAGAAACACACACACACATAAAAAAAAAACCCCAACTGTGGAAATGGTAAAATATTCTTTCTTTTTCAACTAAATATTTCATAAAATGAGAGCTATTTAAGAAGTCTGTAAGAGTTGAGAAGTAGTTTATTTAATTCTTTTTCTTTCGGTTGTATTAGTAAACGCTTCTAAAAAATGTTTTTGTCATTTAAAAGCGATAAGATGTACTGCCAATGGAAGCATTTTCAAATCTAGTTGGTCCAATCGACAAGGGTAAGAAACAGTTAAGTTGAAGAGCGAAAAAATCCCATTGGTAGCTTTTTCAAATTCCACAATAAAAAGCGTTTGTTTTTACAATAATGACACAAGGTTTACTTACGTTATGCTGACCCTGTATACTAGATGTGTTTGGAGAGATGAAACTCCTATATCTAAAATTGTTAGATATCTGAAAACATCGAAATTTCTCTTCGTCATTTTTAACAATAGAGAAAAGATATGAAAATATTTTCTCCATAGCAAATGAGAACTGATAAAAAGTAATTTGTATTTTACTTTTATAATTATTTAAAACGTTGCGAGCCAATTTTTGAAAAACTCGGGAGACAAACTAATATTCTTCACACTAAAGGAAAAAAATGTATTTGAAATGATTATTCTGTTCAAAATTTATTTTAATATTTAAATGTGCTGAATTTTTTCAAAATTCTCAAAAATTATTCCTTTTCGAAGTAGTTTTTAAATAAATGCAAAAAATCGTAATAAAATATGCATCTATCCAAAAAATTGGACTTTTATGTCTTATAAAATGATTAAGAGAATGGATGCTTAACCCCATTCAGCAAAAAAGAACTTTGAAAGTTTCTCGGTACCGAATTGTAAAATTGAAATTCACTTTATCTCAAGTTTTAGTGAATGTACATTGTCTGTTTGAAATGAATTACTAAGGATAGAAAAGTGAAAAACTGGAAGAAGATGAAAGGGAAATATTAAATTTCATAAATATTTTTGAATCCGATTCTTTTAGCCGAATAATGTCCGGCCTCATTAGACCAAATCAAACTATTCTTCTTTTCCCATATCATTTAAATAATGTTAGCTATTAAAAAAACTTGAAAATACAGTAGTATCAATCAATAAAAGACACCCACAGATCCCTTAAGTAGGGCTGTCCCCTTCCTTACAGGGTACATACGTAATCGAATTAAAAATTCAGGTTGTATCAAACTTTAAATAAATTATATATAATAACATAATTCCAAGTGTTATTTGATGTTTATGAGAAAGGGAAAATTTTGAATTAAAAAAATGAACTCTAGCAAAAATGTATGAAATGAAATTTATTGATAATAATCTGTTACACAGGTTTGTTTCAAAGCATTTTTTTTTCCACGTGGATACTACTACACCCCAACAGAACTGTACTTTATTTGGAATTCGAATGTAAAATATATTTTGGATTGTACTACAGCTTGTTTTTTCCGAATGGATGTCTCCGTTTTTTCCCATTCATTGTTAGTTTTAAAATAAAATTTTTATTTTATTGTTGTCTTGTCACCAAGTTATGTTTTACTCATCACAAACTCTAAAGAGAACTAATAAAAAGTATTTCTATTTTCATTTATTCCTCTACATCTGTCTTTTTTTTTTTAACTTTTTTCCCTGTACCTTACATATAAACTTCCCCTTATAAGAAGTAAATACATTAAGGTCCTTATTAAAAGGGACTGGGACTTGAAGAATGGTCCCTTAAAAAAAGGTATCCCTTACAAGAGGAAACTATAGCCTTTAAAATTACAGGAATTGAAATATTTGAATTACGAGTCGTAATACACATATGCTTACATTCGTGCAGTAAATGTTGGGAATAGTTTGGAAGATCTGCTGACAAACTAAAAAAGAATCTGAGGATTTAAAAAATCTCTGAAAGTCACTTATCCTATAAGTATGAGAATAAAAAAACATGTACTTCACCTTTCCTGATACAATTTTTTATGGTTTTAGTATGAATTTGAGTAAATAAGAAGATGTTTCCCCTTTTCTTCTAGTAATTTCCAAGTGGCCGCTTTTTGAAAATCCTACATCCGTCGTTTTTTCAGACCAGAACCAATTTGTTCTTGCTTTAACAAAATTCCCACTAAATTATCCTTTTTTATATTTTAATCTTTAGATATTTCTTCTTCTTGGGATTTCAAATAAACTAACTGACAGATCCTCTTCTAAATTCAATAGTTGGAGGTATAATAGATTTTATTTTTAATTTGACTCTTTTATGGAATTGTAAGATAGTTAAGAGTTTTAACTATTTTGCTTAAACTTTAAAAAATCTACTTTCTATTTTGATTTTCTAGTTTCTTATGTTTATTCTTACATTTCGAATGTGTCAATAGTATAAATATATTTTATAAATACCGGGCTTTCCAACTACTTTAATCAACAAAAATGACTAAATCTGTGTTTTTAGTTAAACGTAATATTTCATATTGATACGACTTTCAGAATTTTACGAAAATTGGCCAATAATGCAAGTACTGTCCGAAATCCTTACAAGTTAAAAACCCTTGTTTCAAACTATTCATAACAACTACTTTACATTTTGTGTACGGATTAAATACTATGTGTATATTAGATCTCGTACTTAAATTTTTCAAAATGTTTCTTATATTCACCTCCATTTAAGAGTAGATTGTATAATGTAACGAGAGGGTTATCGGTTATGTATTGGGAAAGTGAAATATTTTCACCAAGAAGTAGAAAAGAAATGTGTCATATTTAAATAAGAAGGACGTAATAATTTCATACAAATTTGCTTCGTGTCAAGAAGCAGTCATTGCAAATCCCAGTTGCATGTTTGCCCTTGTTTCATGCCTGGAAATGAATAGGAACCCTTCCGATTTCTAAAGTATGCGAGCTCGACCAATCAGAAGGAAATCATATAGGAAGGCACCATCGTATAGATTTTCTTTCAATTCGAAAATAATTCAAATCTTTTAATGTGACGGTGTTTCAGGTATTGTCTGTTTATTTGTGAAATTCTTTTGGACTAGATAGAATCTGTTTTTATTTGGCATACTTCTTCAATTTTGGGTTAAATATTTAAGTGAAAATACATTTATTGATTGGATGCCACATTCCAAAAGAAAAAAAATCTCTTTTGACCAGAAGTTTAATTACGAAAGGAAGGCTATTTAAACCTTACCACAATGATTTTCATCAAGGTAATAGAAAGTTAGTTATTAAAACTAGATGAAATATACGAAAAGCTAATTGATAAAATGAGAATTATTAAACCTTATATCACACATGTGTGTTTTATGGAAAAAAGTTATTAAACTAAGATCCAACATAGCCTCCTTTTTCAGGGACAGCTAAAAAATAGTTTGTAGAATTTTTATGTTTTCTTGGAACTAGTTTCCATTTTCAGCGAAGATAAAAGACAAACTACTATGTTTTCTAGTATCTGCTGTAGTTTATAACTTTGTCGTTTGAATCGACATTTTATGAATTTTTGAGCCTCTCACATAAATTGATATTTTACGCTTTACAGTAATATATTTACATGTGATACCAAATAAATCCCAAAATTTATCTTTTTTTTTTTTTTTTTTTTTTTTTTTTTTTGTATCGTATGATATTTAAAATGTCAGCTGTCATTAATTAAGAAGTACTGTAATATACAAAGTTGTTTAACTGTGACATCTATTTTCTCTCGGCTTAATGTATTGATCCATATATCTTCGGCAGAAATGACTCAAACATTAATAGGTTAATCAAAAATACAAAATGGTTAGATTAAAAAATATCGGGTACTTCTAGTGAGAATGTTTATGTACCAAACCTTTGGTACTTGAAGATACTTATTTTTAATTGGGATTTCAAGCTAATATTTTATTTTTTCAAGCATTCCCCTTTAACAAAACTGAGATAAAATGCTTCTTTCCCCAAACTTTCTTTGTCGAACGATGTTCGAATGGTAGGGTGCTGCCTTTCGAAACCGGAGTTCACGGGTTGAAATCTCTCGTTACTGGCATCGATGCTTGTAGATGTTCGAAATTGGCTTTAAGCAGTAGGTCCCGGTCTCATTGACCCTTGTGTGCTTAATAGTAGACCGTAGCCCTCCAAACGAAACCAAACTTTCTTAGTTCAGTTCATCTTTCAGTTTTTACACAGTCCAGCTGTGCAGTTTAACTGATAGTGTGTGGGTTGTAAGATTTTCCATTACCGCTTTCTTATTGAATTTCCCTTATCGTATATGAAAACTTTTGCTGTATAGCGTTTTATTGAGAAATACCTTTGAGTTTGACATTTTTTGCATTAATGGTTTAAGGCGATATTATCTGGTTCATAACTGCTTTCTGATTAAATTGTAGGAGTATTTATTTCGTATCACGTCAAATGAAATTATTTCCTTTGGCTTTTTTGAATGGAGACCGAACTGTACAATTCTTATTTCTTTCTTTTTAAATAGAATGATAAGTTTGAAAAAAGTTATATGTTCATACTACAGAGCAGAAATATTTTCTCTACGTGTATAAATATTTAATAGAATATTTTATTTTTCATACATTGTAAACTGTTGTAGTCGTGACAGTTAAAAAATAAATATATTTTACTTTCCATGACCTATTTCTATTAATTTTCTTTCTATAGTAAATATTGCAGTCATGAAGAAAAAAATCATACAATAAGCTTAAAAAATAGATTTATTTGTAAGGAGTACAAATAACTTGACCGTTCTTCCTTCATTTATAAAAATATTACCTCACTTTCAATCCTATTTAAATCCAATATCAAAATAATCCGATCACAGAAGAGTGCTGTTGTATCTTCTTTTGTAACGGAGTTTTAGTCCCTCTTTTTATACAAGGCATTGGAAACAAACAATAATCTATTTAAAAATAGTCCATTGTCACAGTTTCCTGCAAAACAAAATATAGGCATGAAACTTGATGATCAAATTGCAATTTATGCATGAAAGATATAAAAATCATATTTTTTTCATTTACTTTTGAAAGTAGACTAAAGGGAAAATTAATCAAATTGCCATCAAAAATCAAAATAAATCCATGATATTGTTTCATTCTTTAATTTGATATTTAATTTCAAAAATAAACGTTTTTAAAATCCAAAACTCATTAATATTTCATTTAAATTCTCTTGTTTCGCGATACGTTTGTTTATTTATTTTTTTTTTTTTGGGGGGGGGAGGAGGATTTATAGATGATGACCCAGATATCAGAGAGAAACAGGTCCTCAGTTTCATAAAAAAAAACCAGGAAACAGACATAAAAGTTTCACGATTAACATTAAAGTTTTATACAAGTATGAATTTTTTTTATAAATCTAGTGTTTGAAATATAATAATTTGGTTCTACAGTCCCCAACTTGGTTCTACAGTCAATCAAAAATTCCTTTCAAAACACGTGTATTTTTTTGCAAAACGAAGGTCAGGATAGCTTTCTATGACTTACGTGACTGGTAAGATTTTATAATATTTTGGTTCTCAACAACCCCGAATTGAAAAAAAAAAGATGGTAGAATATACCCCATCAAGCTTGTAAAAACGAAGAATTTAAAAGAGAAAAAAATTTATCAACAAAAAAGGGTGTATTCTCTAAAAAAAATCCTTATTTCTTAAATTATAAATTACTTTGCTCCAATTTTTTTTACACAAAAAATTGAAAACTACTCTTTTAAAAAATGTACTTCTGTTTTCTCCAGTTTTATTATTATTATTATTATTTAAGAAGTCTAAAATGTATTTGAAATAATCATGTTGAAGGAATCAAACGATAAATGAGGCTTTGATATGAAAATTCAACTTAGTATCGTCATTTAATCGTGAAGCAAAACAGTAGACCGTAGCGCTCCAAACTAAACCCATCGTTGATGGATCGCCAATTTACAAAAGGACCATTCTTGGTTCCCTAAATATCAGATGTTTAGAAAGAAAACATTAAAAATCGGTGCTACCGTAAATTAGCAGTTTCATAGAAAATATCAATGAGTGGGACAGTTTGTATGTTTCAACATTTTTAAAGAAATAAACATAGAGTTCAGTCGGCAAAGGCAGCACTCTCGTAATAGAAAGGTTGCGGGTTCGTGGTGACAATATCTTCCAACTTCACAAACGGGAGTCGCGCCCCTAGCAACACGTGATCCATAGGTAACAGCTTCGCAGCCATGTATTGCCAGTAGCATCAGAAAAACCAAAATAAGGAACATTAATACTTTCATGTTTACGTTTTATTTTTTATGATAAGTTAGTAATTGAAATACATGTCAAATTAAACAATGGCTTCCCTAATCAGTTAATTTATTTTATTTGGTGCCCACAAGGAAATGATATACCAATATTGTGTAAGAATATTATACGAAATTAACAGCTATTTGATACGAATAACATTTGTATAAATAAACTTATTTTTATAGCACTTAAAATAACTGATTTCAGTAGTGTCATCTATGAAATAGTTACCTAACAATAGTAGTAGATCACCTACTACATCAAAACCTTACTTTTGAGGGTCACGTCAAACGTTATTTCAGAATTCTCAGAATGAATGGTAGTTAAACCAAAAGCTAAGGGAAAATGTATTATTACTGATGAAGAATTGATATAATATATGAAGCTTTGTTTGCCCCAAAATGTTATTTTGAGTCAGAATTAAAACCCTCCATAAGAATTGAATACATCTATATATTTTTTTTTAATTTATAGTGCTTTATACCAAATGTATTCCAGTTTTTCTAATATTTAGCATCAATGATATAAATCTAAAACTTTAATTCAAATTTACTATAGATTTTGTATTTAAGTAACTTTAAATAGTCTTTATTGTAATAATTAGTTTTGTTATTACTGAAATAGTCATTCCCCTACTACAAAATTAAAAAGCATTTAAAAATCGTGTCCGTTGTATATTTAGGCAAAAATATATCTGATAGCCATATTTTTTAGCTACATGTGTGCAACATCTTAGTTTTTTGCTTTTTTAAAATAAGTTTAAATAATTTATTTGCAGTTTTTCTTCTTTTAATATCTTCAGTTATACCTTTCTAAACGTTTGAAAAACGTTTAGAAACATTATTATAAACATTAATCATATCGCAAAGCTTCATATATTATATCAATTCATCATCAGTAATAATACATTTTCCCTTAGCTTTTGGTTTAACTACCATTCATTCTGAGAAGAAAGAAAGAAAACTGCAAGAGGTACAATTTAATACTTGATAAGTGTTGAATATTTTTAAAGAATTATAAAAGTATTTTTTTAATGTTTCAAAAATTCCGCACCGTTCTATAAAAATGACTGAACTCTCCAAAAATATGATTTTTTTTCCGGTGTGTGACACCCCCCCCCCCAATCGATTAGGCGATCAATAGATAGCGAAGGGGTGCCGCCTTTGCCATGCTAGGTTCCCATAGAAAGAAATGTCATAAACACATATAGGATGCAATTCCAATTTCTTACAGTAAAGGGTCCTGCAGAGGTTTCGTAAGATTTCGTTATTTATATTTTTGGTTATTCCACCAGAAATACACTTGGGACTATTACCGTTGAAAGTCAATGCACATTTTTAAAGTACTGCCAAGTTTTTACTGTTTTCCAGATTGAACAAACATTTTATGTTTCGAAACTGATGGGCCCAAACTCTGTATATCTTTACCTTTTATATTAATCATGAACTTTGATCTTTTCAACCAATATAACTCTTACTTTGATTTTTGACACCCACTGTTACCAGTTTCATTTTGCATGATTGAAATAATTGCCTTGACTTTGGGAGAGAGATTCTTTATT
Organism: Pardosa pseudoannulata; assembly: GCA_032207245.1. Taxonomy (NCBI): domain Eukaryota; kingdom Metazoa; phylum Arthropoda; class Arachnida; order Araneae; family Lycosidae; genus Pardosa; species Pardosa pseudoannulata. The sequence continues at coordinate 3,605,409 of CM063502.1, read as the reverse complement.
TTTTAAAAATACATTTTCAAAAGACTCTTTCAACTCTTACGAAAGCGTCAATTGAAAAGTCTCATTTTATGAGTAACATAAAATAAATGTTTGTTTTACTCAGCCTGTCACTTTTTCTGCAACTTGTTTCACCTGATAATGAAACTTTTATTTCTTTTATCATTGGAGTCAAGATGTTTTCTCTTAGCACTAACTTTTCTCTAACTCTTGTTAACTCTTAGCACTGTACTTTTTCCAGTCTCCAGGGAGGAATTATTTCAAAGCAAATTGCTCTTATTATCTTTTTCTAATTTTTAGGTGCCTTGGTAGGGGAAGTCATTAATAAAAGAGGAAAAGAACTTAAAGAAAAATAAAAATGTTCGATTGAACTTTCTTACCTCTTTTGGCATACCCCTATAAAAAAAAAAACTTTGAAAGAGTCGTTTATTATGTAGCATTTCCCATTCTCAGAAAGATTTGTTGATTCATTGAAGTTTTTTTCTTTTCACAATTTCGAATACAAGGTCTCGCTGTAGAATGGATGGCATCTGTTTCCCACTAAATGGAGATTTATAAACGGTAATTAAGTATTACCACAAAATATAATTTTGAATTGCAGGAATTAAAGTAGAAAAATGTATTCCGAAACTACGCAATCCCAAATCCATGTTTGGCTCCAGTTTCTTTCTTTCTTGCACTGGGAAAGCAGTTACGTTTTCATTGGGACATTTTATACGGTGGTTTGTTTTTCCCGTGATACCTCCATTACACCATGAAATTGGGAAATAGTGAGGGCGATTTATTCTCTCATCCCTAATGAGAGTCAAGGACAAATACATTTGCCAATTTGTCCACTTTTCTTCTCATAGTAGGCGATTTAAATAGATTTGGTTCCAGGATACTAACATACATGATAACATTGTTAATCGTTCTGGCTATATTATGGGCTTTTATTAAGATGTTCCTAAGTAATATGTTAAACATTCATTTTATGAGTAAATCATATAAAAATAATACCAATAATAATAATCATCATAATCATCATAATCAATAATAATCATAATAAAAATAATATATAAAAGTAATAAATTATATAAAAAACTTCTTTACTAAATACTTCAGTACCCCTCTTAGCAAATTGAAGGTTTTTATTAAAGGATGTTTTTGATTTTCATCACCTGTTCAACCCAAAATGATATTTTTGAATGGTCGTCATTTTTTTGACTGCCTACACTTGGTCGCAAGTCGGTCTACCTGTCTAATAAATAAAAGATGTCGGGTCATCAGATTTTTGCTTCGAACGAAGTGGTCTACATTGCACACAGATAGATTCTTTAACAGATCGAATAACGTAAGAGGTTAGTTTTTCTGATTTTTGCTTTTCTTTTCCAGTAACTAACAGTTAGCCCGTCATATGACGTGATTTTCCAGAATTGTAAAGAACTTTATGAGGCAGGTAAAAAAATGGTTTGTTTTTGGCTGAGAATACACGCTCAATAAATTGTTTCTCTCATGTTGGTTGCCAACTTTAATTTATCTTGTCATATTACGGGATACGATGACCAGCAGAGGTTTGTTTGAATGATGTCCACAATTTAGCGAATCGATTGGTTATGAATAAAAAACAAACACACAAACTTCTTCATTTTCAAAGATATATAACTTAAAAGCTAGATATTTATGATAGACTCCTAGACTTTTTGGAAAAGAATTGGTTGTTAATACCGGTGATCAAATTTTCATTGCCACAAAAAATAATCGATGATTGAATTTAAAATTATCACATATTCACTTAATCTATTATTTAAGCCAAATATAAAAGAAAATTATTTACGTAATATCTAAGTTCAGTGGTAAAAACTATGAAAATAATGCAGACGATATTTAAATGATTTAAAATAAGAAATGATTCAATGAGATGGTTAAAGGAATGACGTCATAATGCTAAAAATGTTATTTTCAGCTACTTATGTGATAAATAGATGAATTTAATCGCCTGCTCTTAACAGAGGAAAATAGGACTTGGAATAATGGCATTAAACAATCGAAAAGGTGGGAAGGGTGAACTTTGCTAACCCTAACTCCTCAAGAATCCAATATGGATGCCTCTATCGCTTCATAAATTCGAGGACAGACGAATAGATAATTTATAGGGGAGGAGAGAGGAAATTGAAATGTGGGAAGCATGCAATGTGATGGGCCATCTTATTTTATAGGCAATGTTTGCTCCATCTCAAATAAGACTTACAAGTTTTATGTTGCTTCCAACTTCCCTATGTAGAAAACTTAATTCTAATAGTTGGATAAAGTTTTCTTTTCAAAAATATTTAACAATTATTGTAATTACTTAAGTCTTAAAGAAATGATAAAAAAGGGTGATGTCTTATTTAGTCTTAATGATCGAAAATTATGGGTTACACTATTAAGAATTTATAAATGGGGATGGCTTAGCACTAAGTGAATGAGTAGATACTGCTTTTCGGGTTCTTTGGTTCATTGATGGAATTGTCTGAATTGACTTGAAACAGTAGGTCTGGTAGTATCATTCTATTTACTCGCCAGCCTTTCCGGGAATAAAAGTAGCGTTACAGGTGTTTTCTCAGTTTGCGTGGATCTTATTTTGAAACACCAATAACACTCATTTGTAGAAAGTGATAACACATTATTGAATGTTTTTGATTATTTTAGTAAAATAATTGAAAATTGTAAGCATAGGTAAAAAACATCATTTCATTCTATAGTTTTGTACAAGGTATTTTCTGCAATCGTACTGTATTTTTTATGACTTTGAATGCATTTGCGTATTATGTAATACACATAGCTTTGTTATAACTTTTAACTCAAAAGCAAGGTCGATGGCCGAATGGTTAGGGTGCTGGCCTTCGGAACCGGAGTTCGTGGGCTCGAATCCCACTATGGCATGGATGTTCGTAGCCGTTCGGAATCGGCTTTAAGCAGTAGGTCCCGCTCTCATTAGCCCTCGTGTTGCAAAAAGTAGACCGTAACGCTCCAAAAAACCAACCAACCAAAAGCAAGGTACTTACATCTTGTATACTATAAACTTTTAAATCGTCCAAAATGTTCCAGAAAGTTATTTTTATAATTAACCGGATAAGTACATCGGGTTTGGTTTGGTTTGGAGTGCTACGGTCTACTTTTTGCAACACGAGGGCTAATGAGACCGGGACCTACAGCTTAAAGCCGATTCCGAACGGCTACGAACATCCATGCCATTGTGGGATTCGAAACCACGAACTCCGGTACAGAAGGCCAGCACCCTAACCAATCGGCCATCGTTCGGCTAAGTACAGTTCCTCAAAATAAATGCTTGAGCAGATCGTGAAAGAGATTTTAGATAATTCAATATTTTGTATCTCAAATGCAAAATATTAAATAAGGTGATATGACTTTTATCAAACAATGTCAAAAACGTATTGCCAGAAAGATGGCTTCACAAAAGCACACTGGGTCTGACGGATGAAATTCGATTCCACCCAAATGGTTGATCTGTATCCCATTTAGTCCATCGGAACTAGGACGGATTTGACAAAAAATTCTTTTCAAATGTTCTGGAAATTTCAGAAGGATTCAAAATGGAACATTCACAATTTAAATCGGGGAGAAAATATTCAATATTTTTTATTTCTTCTTACCTAATATAATATTCTTAGATTCTATTAGAGATAAAACATTGTCTTGTAATATGTCACCATGCAATTTTCAATTGCATGATAGTAAATTACTACTATAACTTTTACTACTAATACTATAATTCTATTAATTCCCCAAATGGATGCTAGTCAACATTTTTTAAGATTGAATTATACTTAAAGATCAGTCCATTTCCAATTAAGAACTATTTTCGAGTCACAGGAATATCTTTTATCCTATCTGTGGGATACCGAAATAAATTAGAAGAGTTTGATTACACAACATTTGATAAAGTGTGGACAAAACCTTTTCTTAAAAAATATAGTAATTAATCCTACTATCGTCTATTTTCTTGAATGGAAAATTTTATTAAATACTTTGAGTCGTTTTAAAAACGTATACTGGTACTGATTATATTCATTTGGGGATTTATAATCCTCAATATTGTTTGATCTGAAACAGAACACAAAAATAGTTTCATTTATAGAAAGAGAAATTAAAAATGGAAAGAATGAAGTAGAAAAGAAAATTTCAAATAGAAATCGAAGAGTGGGAGTTTCTAATATGTATATTTCTTAGGACTTGATATAAATAAAATAATAGAAAGGTTTTTGAAAAAGTTCTATTTATTATAATATTACCGGATGTACTATATTGCCAATGATGAACAGTCACATTTTGTTCAATATCAAGAAAAATATTCAAAGAATCATCCTGGCAATGGTAGACGTCCTATATTTCAGTTAAGAATTTTTCCCAAATTGAAGAAAAACCAATATGTTTGAAATAACCGTGTAAAAAATAATATCTGATTAGGATGCTTCTTGTGTTCATAGTTATGAAAACAATCCCAAATTTCTTTCTCAATATCAAATAATGCATGTCAAACAACATTCTACACAATAAATATTGGATGAAAGATGAGCACGTTTACGAAATAATGTTTCACTGAGTATGCCCTCAAAATATACTGGGCACAGTGGATTAGCTAAATGTATAGAGCAACATTTGTCCCCAAAATACAGAAAATGATCGTCGATAGAACAAGCTCGAAATCCGTTGTTCCCAAAAAGAGGTATCCAACATTTCATATGTTATTAAAAAGGCGAGTAAATGGGTAAATATGTAATATTTCTTTCACTGCATGATATTTTAAAGTCGAGGCTGTCATAAAAAAAAATGTTTGGTCTGGCTGCAGAAGAAACGTTGATACTGCAGGTATATTTTGCATTTGTACAAAATACTATATTTGGATACAGCCCCTCATCTTATTGCTTCCTTTTAGAAACAATGGATTTCGAGATCATTTTCAGAATTTACAAGCTGTATTTTTGGGACTTTCACAAAAGTTGCTCTATACATTATGCAGATTATATTTTGCTTGAAACATTATTTCGTAAACCTGCTCATCTTTAATCCAATATTTATTATTTTTAATTTCGATTTTAGGGTATTGTGTACGATGTCGTCCTGAAAATAGCATTACTTGATATTGAGCAAATTATAAACCAAACACTTGGATTGTTTTTATAAAAATCTTAATTTCTCCACGAGTATACGTACTATCCTCATAACAATGAACACAGATTATTACAAGAAGCATCCTAATCATGTTTCAACGCTTTTCGATATTATTTTTTACAGGGTTATCCAAAACATATTCTTTTTTCTTCAATTTGTTGACGTTTCGGGAAAAATTCTTAGCTGAAATATAGTACGACTACCATTCTGTTTACACTCCTGAGGTTTCAAGATAATTCCTGGTGTATTTTTCTCGATATTCAACAAAATGTCTGCAAGTGACTGATCATCATTGGCGATATAGTGTATCTTACCTTCAATTTTTCTGTCACCTTACTTAACGTAAATTGTCAAACACAATAGAATTCTCACTTTCATTCAACACGTAAATTTTGTTAAATAAATTGCTACATTCCATAAGTAAAAGTTAGGATTATAGGCTCTTAAAATAGGGGGGAGGATGGACAGAATTTTGCTTCTCTCTTGGGGTGACTCTGTGATTTAGTTGAAAAATGTTGCCGCCCACTCCTTAAAAACATAGTGACTCTGCCAGATTTTGTAATCTATTCGATTAATTTTGGTGGCTGCATGAAATGACTGGTTAAACCAGAGTATATAAAAAAGGTCAAAAACTTCTAGAATTTTATGTGCAGCATCTAAAAAAATAAAGTTTAATTTTTCCGGATAGAGAGCCTACTCTTTCAAATTAGTCCTTTTTTAGCACAGTATGCTGCCTAAATAATTTAGTTAAACTTGAAAGAAATTGTCCAAACTGAAGATCCCACCATTTTATTAGCCTCTTTTTAGAGCGTATATAACTGAGTATAAATGAAGATAAGAACAAATCTATATTTCTTGTGCCAAGTTATTCGTTCCACAAAACCCAGCCTACAGAAAATTGGAAAATTCCATCAAATTAATATTAATATTTAACACTTATTGTAAAATTAAATGAGTAATATTTTTTTAAATTGTAAACATTGAAGATTTCTAAATACCTGGCACCTGTAAGTTTTGATGAATAAAATACATAAATTGAAATAATGAAAGAAATCGCTGTAGGAGAAGATGACGCTATCCGCTGAAACCAAATGATTCATTACAAGGTACTAAATTTTATTTCTGTTATGATAAGATGAGATATGTATAATGATTTGCATCTCATTGATAGCAGAAAGAAGGCATTTCAAATTTTCTTGAAAAGGTATCAACGAATGAAGAGTCTAAACTATGATAGAAACCTAAATAGCAAGAAAAGGGTAACTTTTGGAATTGGGTTATTAGTTATAAGCTGAACTGCATACTACGCTAAAAATTGGAACTATATTGGAACGATTGCAGTAAATACGAAACATTTGGGAACATAGTTACGTCAGAAATTTGACTTTTATTATTATTTTATTTTTATTCCATTTTATTTATTTATTTTTTATTTCTAGGTACCAGACGCTAAGTAAATTTCGAAGCTTTTCTGTACCAGAGAATTTCTTGAAGAAAGAATTCAAATTTATAGTCCCCACAGAAATACAACCACCAAAAAGTCAAAAACATTCCCTGTTTCACTTCACATTCTTAATCAAAGAGTCTCGAGTAAAGACTCAAGAATAATCGGGGTTCTGGTGTAATAAGCAAGAATGATTCAGAGTGTAAGATAAATAATCAAGAATAATTCCAATTTTGGGGTATCGATACAATAATTTGATTTGCAGGTCAAAAATAGTTCTAAGGCAGTGAATCAAGAAGAATAAGGGGTATTACATAAGGGGTATAAGGGGCTCTGTGGTCATTTTCCACAAGTAGAGTGGTATCAAGCCCTTTATTCTCTCTTTTACATATTGTATCTCGTTGAAAAAACATTAAACAACAAATCTTCAGTCAATACGATAATTTTTAATTTCATGAATATCATCTGAAAAATTGGTTTGAAATCTATGGGTTTCAACTCCGCTGGATGCTAATAGTCGAATTGAAGTAGCAGCTCAGTGTTTTCTTAGCCCCCGTGTAACAAAAAAATAGATCATAGCTCTCCAAACCAAAATCAGTACAATACGAATAGTAAATAATAATATTAAAATAATATGAATAAAGCAATTGAAATTGATATAAAACAAGAAAGATATTTTGTAAAAATGTTATTCAAAAGCGAGTTTTACTATTACAAATACACAGAATTTGTAGTTTTTTTCTTTGTCAAAAACAGTATGTCTTTATTATTTTTTTTTATTCATAAAATTGAATAATCAATATTTTGATTCTTTAATGGCATCTAAGTATTTACATCTGGCACGATTTTAGATGTAATTCGAAACACTGTGGAACAATTTTTTAATTGCTATTTTAACTATTACATGATTTTTAAGGATTAATTTTGTAAATGAGGATTTTTCCTCTCTAAAAGCTGCTCAGCTTGCTTGCATTATTTGTTCAATGAGATTTGGATGTGATTCAAATTTTCACTTATCGTAATTGTATTAATTGGTATTTACCTACCATAAAGGACCACAGTTTGAAAGCCCTCTGTCCCAGTTTCTTTAAGAAATAGCGGTGACTCCATACGGTTCAATCTCTCAAATAAAATCAAATAAATTATCAAAATATTTAGGATTCACTTCGCACCTTTTTCCATATTCTAGGAGGAGTGGTAGAAAATGTATTTTACGGAGGCCATAATATTGAGCATAGCACTAATTTCTTGGAAATTAGTAATAGGGTTGGTTTTAAATCTTGCATTTCTATGTCCAATTTGCGCCCCCCCCCGTACGCTGTAAATGGAACTTTCTTGGCAACTGGCCAAAAGAGATGGTTAGATTGTAGGTGAGCTTTAAAACAAAGTTGGTGATTTCAACAAAACAATCTGAAGTTAAATCCGTTACTTATTTCTGTTCAATGCTGTAGCTGAGTAAACTGTTATTACACCTGATCAGCTTGATCCTGTTATTAATATAAAGGGAATATTCCCCCGAATAAGCTACCAAGTATAATGTATTAAGCTGGTTTGGGTATCTTGTCTATTAAGTATTCATTTGATGGCTTAGGACACTTTGAATTTGGTGTGGAATCTATTTGCTATAGAAAAAGGCAAGAAAATGAAATCAGAAGCATGAAATACTGGATCTACATCGATACTAAAAAAGAGAAATATGGAGAACAGGGCTTTAAAAATTTAACTAATCAGTATTCAACACTAGTTTAAAGGATTAAACTGGTTTGGGTGTCCTGTCTATTAAGAGATTATCTGGCGGCTTATGATATTATCACTTTGATTTTGGTGTGTGGAATCCATTTGCTGTAGGAACATAGGCAAGAAAATGAAATCAGAAGCATGCACAATATCCGATACTACATCGATACTAAAAAGGGGGAACATGCTTAATGGGAGAACATTTTCAATTTTTTAAACTAACTAACCAGTATTCAACACTATTGTTCAAAGATCAAAATAAAGGAATAAGAATATCAACTTTATACTGAAATATTTGTACATCACTGTTCATAAACTCCCCAATAATTTAATTTATAAAAAAAATATGCAAGAATTATAAAAAGCAATAGGCAGCAGTTATTAGCGATTCTAACCAGTATTCAAAACGGATACTTTCAAAACGAATATTCAAGATTGTCATATCTAATTTAATAAGATTGAAATCATAAAGGCAATAAATGAAAGATACGAAAAATTATTATTTTACTATGTATAAATAACTTTAAATTCGACCGGTAAGATCCTTATAATGCTAATAAACTCCTATATTGTAATATTTGGCTATAGCTATCTGCATTCAAAGTTTTTACATTGTTCTAATAAAACAATAATCATGATAGATGTAAGATACAACTGAAATATTGTATCCATTTCTACTTCGATTGGGTCAAAATATTATTAGATCATATATTTTTTATCAAATGTGTTTATTGAAAATATTACAAGTTTAAAAATCATAATCTAGCTACAGTGCCAAAAATTATCTGACATTTTGATTTTTTATCTATTTTATTAATTGTCAGGAATATATAAAATTAAAATTAAAAAAACTGTTTTATATTTTGAAAATATATTAATTTAGCATTCTTTTGACATTAAATATGTCTCAAAAATTAGATAATAATTTTAAAAAGGAACAGCTTACGATGACAAAGAAGAAACAGTCTCTCAAAAATAATCGGACAGTTTTAATGTTAATAATTAATATCGTTTGAATATAAAACGCACATTTAAGGACTTGTTTTGATTAAACAGGTTTGGCAAAATTTTTAAAGTCGTTTGCTTGAGTTAACCAACAAAATTTTACAGAATTTCAGTTATTTTACCGTTTTGTTACAGCGGCTCCTTCAGGAATGCATTAATCGCCAAAAATCCATAAATTAGTTGTCGATATGCATACAAGAAAAGTCAAATCTATTAGAAAAATAGGCAATTTAGTTAAGTCTTTCAACCATTTTCGATATTATTAAACGTTATAAGAAACATCATAGAGTTGAAAACAAAAGAGGACCTGAAAGACCATTTAAGTTATCTGATAGAATAAAACTCTTTATTCTGGGGAATATTGAAAAACTCCACGACGGAGTGCTCTGCAGAAGTACATGAATTATATGGAATATTTGCTAATTCCCGAACTGTAAGAAGATTAATCCATTCTAAGAATATGTAAGGAAAATGTTTTACGCTGGTGCAAAGGACCGAAAATGTAGACTCGATATCTACGAAAGAAACGCCTGATTATTGGAAAAAAGTTTTGCTTGTCTCCGGAAGTCAATATCTTCGGCCTGCATGAGTGAAGAAACCCAGAGAAAAACCAAACCTTCTAGCAACAGTTAAATACGACATGCAGTTAATAAGGAGGAGTGATACTATAGCATACTCTGGAGTAAGTAATAGAGAATTTATCGATGGTACAAGTGCACTGACATTTTCAAATGGCCAATATAAAATAGGTTTCAATTCAAACACACTGCATATAATATTCGACTCTATAGAATTACCCAGAAATAATTAAACAATCTCTATACTTTAAACCTATCGAGAATATTTGGAAAGAACTCGAATCCGAAATTCACCAATTTCAAAGCAACCGCTAAAATTAGTAAGTATTTTAAAAAAGATAAAAACTAGTACAATACATGCCAAAAATGTTAAATAGAGTTTTAAAATCAAACGAAAATACTAAAATAATAATTTCAGCCTAAATTACTGTTATTTTATTTGTATTATTATTGTTATTATATTTTTGCTATAAGACTAGGTATCCGATTAATTTTGTGTAGTCTATTTTTCTATGTCACTACAAGATATTCTTTCTTAAGATTATTATTTAATTTTTTAAAGTATATTTAGTGTCAAAAGAATGCTAAATTAACTTAATTTTAATATACAAACAGTTTTCTTATATTTTCGATAATTGGTAAATTTATAAAATATCAAATTATTCGATTAGTTTTGTGAGTCACTGTATATTTTATATTAAGCTTAGTCATATGTCAAAATAGCTTCCATTTTGAGGTGTTTAAGAGATCCCTTTATATTTCATTTAGTCACTTAGTTATTTAAGTTTTAGTTTCAATAAACCTTTTAGGATTCGATATAATAAAATTATAAGAATGGATCTGGACTATAACTCTTAACAAAATGATATGAATAGTAACAGTTTAATGTAATATAAAACTGCGTTGGAATAAAAGCTTTCTTTACCTGTATTTAAAAACTGAGTTTACAGACAGACTAATTATTTGTTTAGAGTTTAATTAGAAAGATGCATTTTTATACTTGAATGTAATTTCATTTTTTGAGTGTTATATTTTACTTCTTTAAATACATATTTGTTTTTCCAATAAGCAATTCCTATTTTTTTAATAGATTTTTTTTTTTCTGCGTAAATGCTTTGCTCTCTCGTTATTCGAAATGGATGCTTGAATGCATGTTATTTTACCGTGTAGTTGGAAATGAAATCTTTTAGCTGGATGGTGCCGCATGCGAACATACTACAACTTTCTGTAAGATTTGCAATAAATTATTTCCTACTTTTCAGCCTCTCATCTTGTGTGTAAGCTTATAGAACTGTAGGAAATACATTCAGATTTTAATTTAAATGTGCATAGATTTAGAAATGTTAAAAACTTTCTTATAAAACGAGAAAAATCATTTGTAAAGAGAAAAGTTTTTAATTAAGAGATAATGAAACTTTTGAATTACATTGTCATATAATGAGTATCTGATTGTGCTTGTGTATAATTGTAAAAATTATAAAAACTCTAGAAAACTCTCTAAATGATTTTAGAAACTTTTTCGTGTTGTTTCTAAACTTTTCTTATTTTTTCCTCGATATGAACGTTTTATTTTAAAGATAATTAGAGATGTTTTAACCAAATCTTTTAATAATCGCTTGAATGTTAAATTGGACTCGTTAAGTGCGTGTACCACTAACCCCATTGCAATTGTAGCAGTACATAACTTTGACAAATAACGAGACTTTTGTTAGCAGTTCGATATTCTATTTCACTAAGTTTATCGTTCAATACGATAAAATGGCTACACTTTTAAAGGAAATTATATTTCAATATATACTTCTTTCAAAATGAAATACTTTTGTATATTTCGCACTAAAAACGCCCATACAAGAACATAGACTTTAACATTCAATTAAATTAAAGTTCCATTTAAAACTGTTATAAAATGTTTTACTTACAAAAGCATGCTTTAGGGTGCTGGCTTTCGGTACCAGAGTTCGTGGGTTCGAATCCCACTGTGGCATGGATGTTCGGAATCGGCTTTAAGCTGTAGGTCCCGGTCTCATTAGCCCTCGTGTTGCAAAAAGTAGACCGTAGCACTCCAAACCAAACCAAACCAAAAGCATGCTTTATTTTTTAGATATAATAAGTACTTTCTAACAATAGATTCGAGGGTGTACAGAAGTTCTTAACAGATTTTCTTACTTTTCACACAGCATTAATTAGAAATTCTCAAAATATAAAAAGTCAAATCAGATTTTTTTAAAAATAATGTATAATATTATCAAAAAGGCTTACATTAATAACAAAAAGAATAGATATGGGAATGCAGAGAAAAAACTAATGCGATTGATAGGCAGAAATAAATGTGCATGTTCCCGAAAGGGAACTTTGGCATGTTTCATAGTACAAATTTACATGTCCTTTTTTATGGAGCGCGTAATCGTTTGAAAAGGTTTAAAAGTGTTCATACTGATTAGGGGTACATGTGTTGAAAAAGTTCCCTGCTTGTTCTTCGTTCCACTTGCATGACGGGGAGTGGATTGCAGAATTGGGGACACTTTATACCATTAGAGGTCACATTTAAATTAAGCACTAATAAAGGAGGTCATATCTGTAAATGTAACTTTTTTTTAAAATTTACTATAGTTTTATCAATTTATTGCTTTCTACAAAAATAATACAAAACATTAAATAAGATATTTATTATTTAACATAAAAAGTTTCAACATAAAATATTTTAACATTCAAATAAAGTTTATTATCTTTTTATAATATTAGTCTTTATTTTTTAATAAATAAATAATACTTAAATATATCTTGAAAAAAATACTAAAGTCGAGGAATTTTCACTTAAATGAATTACATTAAAAAATATAATAGAAAAATTAGAAAATTAAGTTATAAAAAACTAACATAGCCATAAAACAATTCTAGTAATTTTTAAATTATCGAAATATATAAAGCTAAATATTAAGTAATACAAGAGTTAACTTTTATGAAGTCCGCACGTTCTCCACCTATTGTTTATTGCAAATCTTGTAAAGATGTTTATGCTCAATTTTACGCTCGTTAGAGTCCTTCTTCTTGCATAGATGTTTGTAGAAATTCATCCCGGTCTCATCAGCCAAAGAAGCAACTGAAGCAGTTTTGAAAAATTCTATTTACTAGCTCGGGAATTCTGTTTTCTAGTAACAATGGCATTGGAATTTGCAATGAATATGCTCTCGAAAACAAAATTGAAACTTGTATGATGATGAAAGTGAAACAGTGAGACAAGTATCACTTCAAAATGTATTCCTAGACTTTGAGTACATTAATCACAGGTAAGAAAATCCCGTAATTTTATGTAGTTTTATTTATTTATTTATTTTTTGCTGGGGGGTGTAAGCACAATAAAAGGATACTTTGAGAGAGAGAAAAATGCTTTCCCTAGTACTGTATGCAATAAATTTTATTTAAATGTTCAAAAAATATTCTACAAAACATTCGGTTAAGATTTTTGTTTCCCGTTTTCATATGTATCAATCTTTATATAATAGCGTGAACTAGTATTTCCTGTAACTTCAGCTCATAATATGATCTACTTCCATATTTTCTTATTTATATTTCCTTTAAGTATATTGATAAAAAATTGTAGATGAAATAAGTTTAAACAGTGTAATTTTCACTAAAACTTTATTCACAACTATTTAAAATTTGTATATAAAGAATAATCCTTTTCCTTTATCCTTTTATGAGTATTTAAAAAACAAGTTTATGATAAAATTTAAAGATATTTGCAGGTTTAAAATGTGTAGTTCAATTTTTAAAATTTAAAAATTTTATCAGAGTTATTTCTAAAGAAATCTCAAAACTAGGTTCCTCGCAAAAGTCAAGTTTTGTGTGAATTTTAAACGACAAAAAAAAAATAGTAAAATAATAAGACTTTACACGCCAGTGCTCGCTAATCGGACATGCAGTAAACTACCAATCTAATTTTCAGAAATTTATTTTTTATATTTTTTAGAATTCCATTTAAACAGCTTTTCTAAAAATAAATATAACTTCTTAATCTGGGATAATAGCACGTCGTTTAAAAGGTAAATTGGAAATCATCCTCAACTTAAAAAGGTGAAGAAATATCACCGCAAACTAAGTCTACCCTTTGGGTAAAAAAACTTTTTTAATGTACTTTTTTAATAGTACCTATATTTAAAGGACTGGAGGTGAACATTTTCACAACAATAGTACCCTGCAGAGAAGAAGGAGAAAATAAGATATGACGTCAACTAGAGGGCGTTCGATGACGTCAAAATAGAAAATGCGTTTTGTTGAGTCACGTAACATTACGTCAAAAACAAGGAATACGTTTTGTTGTCCACGTAATGACGTCAAAGATTACGTAAATGTTGTTAACATGCAATTGGACTCGTACTTAAGATGTATGATGTTCCTGTGTATTAATTTATTTTACGCCTTTTCTTCCATATCCAGAACAAAAATTTTGCTGGTTTACGGGCTACCAATAAAAAGTTATTAAATAAAGAACTTTTATTTTGAATCGTATTTAAGCTTAACTAAATATGTAACATATAAGGCAAAATGAAAACATAGAAGAAAAATTAATGATTAAAATACAGGAACTATTCCCTCTAAAAAGCATTATCACATCCTGTAATTATGACTGCTACCCTAATTTTTCAGCCCTGTGCAGCTATCATGTTAAATATGCATGTTAACTGTGCCCTTCGCATAACTTAAGAAAGAAATAAAAAATAATTGTATAGGGCCCACGCAACAAAACAGAATTTTGTATTTGAATGCTGTCAAAATATAAAATGACTTGACATTTATTCCAAAAATAAAGATTTCACAAAGGTCTTCAAAATTTAAATACCCATGTTACGTCTTTTTATGTGTATGTTTCTCAAAGTGTATTATTACCTCTGACTTTAAGTGCGTTTATCCGTTTCGCACCGTATAGGTTATTAAGTTTCCCAAATGAAGTACCATCTATAAACATAAGATACAAAGTTGATAGAGAAAATGAATGAATCTGATAATCCCAGTTTCAAATATGTGCAGCCACAGTATGACTATGGTAATTCCACGCCATTATATCAATAGATTGAAATATGTGGATTTATAGAGAAAACAGACAATGTCATATAATAAATAGCTACTTGCTTTGGTAAATAAAGAATTCTCCAATCAAGTTTCAAAACTTAAATGACTTTATTAGCAATAAAAATTGTTTGTATAGTCATACCAGCAATACAAACAATTTTGAAAATAAATTAACTCATTTCCATTAATTGAATAATACACTTGGATTAAATTTAATATCTTTCATAAATTTAAGAAATAGAAACTGAAGTACTTAAACTAAAACAATCTGAAGGCACTTAATCTTTGCATTCATTTTTTAAAGAGAACTGATGATCTTATGAAATTATACATCACATGAGAAATAAAATGCTAGATACTTTTAATACTACAACGATATCTCCGTTACCTTGGCAACGACATAAACTGGGATACGTGTAAAAAACGTTAAAATGAAATTCAGAAGAAAAGTACGCCAAATAATAATAATAGAAAGGTTTAAATAACTAATCTATTCCTTGTTTGAAACATCAAAATTTATATGATTACAAAGCACATGTTATATACTATCACATGAATTAACTTAAATCAAATATTTTAATTATTTTAGCATGTGATTTAAAGAAACTTGAATAAAATATAGGGTCGCAAGTGGAGAATATTTTCTCTGTTCACCATGCCCTCCAAGTAATTTGACCTGCCTAAAATCTTCTCTTTTACATAGTGATTTGTCCTGAATCACTGTGCAAAATCCCATCAAGATTGGTTTCAACATTTTGAAATGAAAAGCGAACATACACACACTCATACATATATACATACTAAGTATTTTATATTCAGACAAGCACAGGTACCCGTGTTTTTCTAAGGAGATTTTCGGTACACTAACATTAATAAAAATATTGCTTTTTTTTTTTTAAATTCTTGACAATGTAGTGAAAGTCGCTTGTGAATAAACATTTGTCTTTATATTAGATGCATATTGTAATCCCATTATAATCCCATGTCCCCACTTAATTTTAAGAAAACTTAGTTTTGCAAGAAATTTTAAGATTTCTTTCGTAAATTAAATTGATGTATTAAAAATTTAAAAAGCTCTGTTTTATATTTTAGTATGGGCTATATTATATAGACCAAATACAATGCATTTTAGGCACAACATTGATATAAAATCACATTAGAGACTTTTTTTGTGACCAGTCTTTTTGTCACTTTAACGCTAATATCGTATTAATTTCTCAGAAATTTAATTTTGTAAAATATAAATTTAAAAGTTTGTACAATAGGAAATATAACATCAACTTTATAAATCGAAAAATTACAAGTAAATCTTATAGATAATTTTTAACTCTGTCTAATTTGCATCCCTTTATAATTTATAGAAATTAATTTAAAAAGCCCCAAATGTAAAATGTCGGCAATAAAGTTCTATACCAAAACTGTGCCTAAAAAGCTTTTTATTTCTTAATGGGTTCAAAGGTTTTTGTGGGAGAATGTGCTCCTACTTGCAAAACATGTAACTTGATAATGACAGTCAAGTATATCCTTGTTGAATGCCGCAACTTTAAGAATCACAGAAACTTTCATTTTAAAACATACAACATGGATTTACATGACTTGATTGGTGTATCATCCTTTAAAAATCTTTTGAACTTTCTTTCGCACATCGGTTTATATCATCCTATATCTATTTGTTTTAGCCTTTTGTTTGCATTGTTTTTTAAAGTTTATCTTTAATGTATACATTTCCTTATGTTTGACACATTATGTCTTGGTAAGGGTCCGAAAATTTGGACATAATTTACCAAATTTCATTGATTTTGACAACTGTTATTTAACAGCATAATCAAGTCGGTGATTATTAGAGATGAATAAGAAATAAATTGTCATTATTTTGAGTATAATAAGGAGTAGTTTACTTCTAATGTTAATGTAATATAATCTCAAAATTAATTTGAATTTAGAAATAAATATGAACTTTACTTGAGAGCCCTCATTACCCAGACTGAAGGCTAGAACTTAATAAAAGATTTGCATACATTCAATGCTTATTCTTGGAGATATAACAAGTCGAGCTAAAAATTGCACCACGACCTCCTATTTAGTGAAGATCCAGAATGTGAGACGTAGTCTCGAAAAACCACATTTAGAGTCAAATGAACTCCTGGTACAAGGAGTGCCATATGTTTATAGTCTAACCTAGAATATTAAATATCTGCCGATTCAATAATTGAAAAAAACCTACTGTTTGTTTCGTTTGAAACAATCTGCAGTATTTTGTAAAATGCATAAAATGAGATTTTTTTTTTAAAGATTTCTATGTATTTCAACAAAGCCCGAAATTAAATGTGATTGACACAGTAAACTTTAAAAAGGGTTTTGTTGGTGATAGTTGATGGCAATCCATTTACTAGTGTAATTCCTATTAAATGCAGATATTAGTTTGAATTTTCGTTTGATCACGATTATTATTGAAATAAACTTTGGAATTCAAATAAAAAATATATTGAAGTATATTTCTCACAGAGGTAGTTTCTAATCTTTTATGTAAAGAAAATTTTTGTGCAAAGTAATATGCAATGTTTTTAAGAGATACGCAATTTTTTGTTTATACAAAATAGACTTCTTTTGCCCTTAACTTTTCACTTTTATGTTTTAAATTATCTTAATTATTTTTTACGCATTTGAAATAATATATTGTAATGTTTGAGGCAATTTTTTTAATTAATGAGATCCAAAGAGTTGAATTTCTTCTCCGCTCAGTGCCGAGATTTCATCGACAGACTCCCGACAAAGAAGGAAAAGGAAGCCCCGCTTTCTGTAAACTTGGCGTACGTCTCATGTATTTATTCAAAATTTGTCGACTTCATGCTGATATTTCTTATATTCTGTTGAAATTGCGTGTCTGAAATTTGTTGTACATCCTTTGTTATATTATCTTCGATTTGTCAGGATTTTTAATATAGACGCAAGATCTTTGAAAATATTGTCCACAAACAAAAAAAAACTCATAAAAAATCTAATTTTATTTTTATTTTATGAATTATTAAAATACTGTAAGGAATAATTTCGCCAAATCTCGAGGACTCATTTATTTTCTTTTCACTACATAAAAGAGAAAATGTTATTTCGAAAGAATTTTTCGTTAATAAGTTATGTCCAAATAGTGTGAGTTTAAATTTAAAATTTTTTAAACTGATATTTCAAAAATTCAATCTATGGTAATTCCCATACAAACATATATTCGAGGAAAAAAATTGATTTTAAACGAGTTCTAGTACTAACAAATATAATTTTGTCTTTTAACAGTGAAATAAATTGTTAGTCGATTTGAAAATGTTTCTCTCTTGGTTGTTTGCAAGATTATTTTCGATAGTTTCGAATCCAGAGAGGGGGGGGCATAGTAATTAACTTTCATTATAATATTTTTTTCAGTATTCAGTAGATTTTCATTTGAACCTGTCCAACTTTATACCAATTAGACATTCTACATTTTTAATACTTTATGTAGAATAAATTGCTTTAAAAAGACTATGATTCGTAGAAAAGCTTACCTTTATGAAATAATAGTTTCTTTGCATTGAGAATATAAAACAATTCAAAAGTGGGCAGCATCTAGCTACCAAAGTTATCTGTAAACATTGGGTAGTAAAATGTTTTTCTGCCTCTAATTTCTCATGCAACTAAACGGAAATATTTAATTTCGCTGTTTTGGAAGACCAATATTCCCTTTCAACAGCCGATGGCTTTCCATATTCAAAAGCATTGTTTAAGCTATTTTGCATTTCTCAAATCTGAATTTTTCCATCTCTCAAACCTCTTTTATTATTGAGTTAGGTTGAAATCATAACTTAGATATAATTCAAAATGTATGTAGAGGTAAAGTTAGATTCCAAAATTTCCAGTTTATAAAGAATTGAAAATTTCAATTTTATAAATAATTTTGAACTACTTTTCAATATTCAGTGTATTAATAATTTGAATATTTTATGATACTGTTAGTTTATAAATTTTTTAATACCCAATAATTCCCCCATTTTACTCTCTTATAAATTCCTGCAACTTTCAAATGAAATAAACATTCAATACATTTTAAGTTTTTAAATACAGCTCGTCACAATAGTATTTTTGTTTAAAAACTGTGTTAGGGGTAAAAAAATTGTCTTTTGCTTGTTGAAAATAAAAATTTATTATAAAATGTACTCTGAAATTATCTTTGACTACGTTTCTAAGGTAGAAATTCACTCCGACACTTTTGAAAACCAAAAGGTGACAAAACAGAGCTCAAGTCAAATTAAAAATTTGCATATTTAAAAAAATTTAAGATACGTTTTATAACTAAATAGTTTATTCAATTATATATTACTTGAATTAGATACGCATAATTTAAATATTGCTACTCTATTAACGTTTACGCCAATTCATTTTAAACGTCAAATAAAGCAAAAGCACTTTTTTAAAAATCTCGATATTATTTCGGATCACTTGAAGTATATTCTTGGAGTTGACAACGTGGACAGATAGCTATATTATCCTGTTGAACATATATAAGCGGGCAAATGATGGTATTGTCTCCAATTTAATAAACCTATTTGGAGTGGAAATGCCTCTTATTTCTTTGCAATTATTAGTTTTTTCCCTTGTTTTGGAAAGCAAAGGACTTCTTACCTGGACGCCGAGCCGATTCCGGGTTGAGATTCATGTGAATAAAATTAAAAGAGAAAGAATGGCACAGAGAGAACGAAGAAGCGCAAGAGCAGACTCCGCCTGCTTTCTTCATCCCGAATCCAATGGGAGTCGAGGGCGGGACGCTTCCTATGCGTGTAGAGATGCGCTCACTTTCAGAAACTTAAATACCGCATATATTAAAGTGGGGAAGGATGTGTAAAAAGGGGGGAGGAATTCTGCGACAGAATCCAAGCTTTCAGACGCAACCGGGCAGCCAAGGTAGTAACCATCTCCAAAAGCCATGGACACCAACTCACTCCTATATACTGGTAAGTAGAAAAACTCCCTTTTCACATTTCACCAAACCATTACACAAACAACATTACAAGAGCAAAAAAATAAATCAAAATTAACGACAACTCTTCAAAAATGATATATTTCAAAATCAGTCAGGTTTAGATTCACTTACTACTCACTATTACTTCATAATTGTAAATTTCTAATTTCGAGGAAAAAATTATTTTTCAATTCCTCAAACTAATTTATCTAGGTTCCTTAAAACTAATTTCAGCAACAATAAGAGTAATCACTTTTTTCGTTTTTCAACGTACATAAAAAAAACTGTTTTTCAGTTTTGGTTTCATTTGTTTAAATATTTGGATTTGGTAAACTTTTTTCTTTTATTCAATTCATAGATACAGTCCAATATTGCAAGTTCTCCTTCAAAATAATTATAATAATAATAGTAATAGTAATGATAATAATAATAATAATAATAATAATAATAATAATAATAATAATAATAAATAGATTAAAAAAGTAAGAAAAAAATGGCCCAAACCTCAGAATTTTCGAAAATCAATCTTGCGATTGATCATCAATTTTCAAACTATGAAAATTTCATATATCGAGTTATATCGATTTTAATTACTTGTAAAGTATATAAAACTGGGGTATGTTTCCTTAATCATCAAGAAATATTTATTTCTTGATTAATCAAGTTGTCTCTATCGTACTCTCAGTGACTTACATAATACATCAACCGATGTCCTTCATTTAACCTTGAACAACAGGATGAGCGTTTTGTTTCAACTTTGATCTTAAGCGCGGCAAAAAGCTTAAGTTGTTAATCAGCATCGGTCTTCTTACAGAGAAGGAAAAAATTTTTAAAGCTAAAATTCGTCTTCGAATATTTGTTTTACTTCATTTTCAACTTGTATGATGGAGCTCCAAGTTCTTTCGATGATATCCCCTGTTACATTTGGCAGTCAGCTTCAAATTCCAAACTATGTAAATAACATTTTATTTACTAGAGACCGTAACATATGAAAATAAAATTTTCTGATATAGGAAGTTGAACTCTGAAATAAACGAAATTGGTTAAGTAAGTAGTCTCAGAAAAAAACATTTTCAATGAAAATATACGACTTTTACTCCAGGTTTCGGATTATTTTCATTAAAATTTGTTTCTTGTTTCTTTAAAAGATATCTCCAAAATTACAAAAATCTATTTATACTTAATACGATAGCTATCTAGAAAATTGAATTTTAAGATTAGAAATAAGGTATCGAAGGTTACTTTTCCAAAATAGGATTCTCAAGATATTGATGTACATATCGTTAGAGATATCTCCAGAACATTTTCTGTTAATCCTTACCTTAAATACACTTTTTCATCTATTTATCTCTCTCTCCCTCTTTGTGTACATACACATAAATGCACCCCCATGTATATACATATGTGTGTAATATAATCTTATAAATAAGTCATTGTATGTATATGTGTGTCTGTAT
This sequence comes from Pardosa pseudoannulata, assembly GCA_032207245.1. Taxonomy (NCBI): domain Eukaryota; kingdom Metazoa; phylum Arthropoda; class Arachnida; order Araneae; family Lycosidae; genus Pardosa; species Pardosa pseudoannulata. The sequence goes on along the minus strand of CM063502.1, from coordinate 3,583,983 downwards.
GTATGTTCCACATCTCCTTCTAAACTATTAGCCTAATTGCAAAGAAATGTGGTATTATACTTTACAATACAGCTGACTCTCAACATTAAAGTATTTAAAATCCATCTCTTCTCCCATTTTAGAATGCTTTTTGCCATTATTTTCTCTGATAAAACGCATGCGACAAATTCGTCAGCTTATGAAATCACAATTTAGTTAAACTAACAATTTTTCAACCGCTATAATATCCCCTCCTAAAATATTTAATTTATACATTACATATTATGTATTACTTAAATATCGTCAGCATCTTTTGATTTCAAATTACGATATCCCATGATTAGTTCATTTTTCTATATGCCATAAATAGCTAAACTAGAAATAAGCTGTACCATAGCTAAACAAGGTACTAATCTTACATTTAATCATCGATTAGTTTCTATTATTCATTAAAAGTTCAATTAAAAAATATAAATTCCATGAAGACTATATCACAGACAACCGAACATATTTTTTATTTATTTATCTAACTATCTATGTACACACACACACACACACACACACACACACATATATATATATATATATGTGTGTGTGTGTGTGTGTGTGTGTGTGTGTGTGTGTGTGTGTAATATTAAAATCCCTTATTTACATATTTTAATATTAATTTAATAACTTTTGTTCATAAAGTGAGTTTGGGGTTTGCGCGGTAATTCTGATTTTTCCCTCCAGACACGCTATAGACTTAATTCAGCTTCTGTCTGTACAACTTTAGCCAATAGTTAGCGCGTTCTCTTAAAACATCGGTATTTTTTATCACGCAATCAATTGTGCTTAGGGATTATTCGTAGTCCTTTTACCTGAGAAATCCCTACTTGAAAAGTGTGTGTGTGCAGGATGTTGTAAAAGTGCTTGCCTGTTGTTTGGATTTCGTGTATCTCACCAGAAATAAAATGTGTTGTCATTTTGAATGAGTCTCGCCCATAATACATATATATATATATAGAAAGAAGAACATCTGCTTGTTTATATACAAATATACACGGTTAATCGTAGAGTAACTAAGTTTTAAAGAACTTTCTTTGAAAGCACGAAATCTCTTCGCGTGATATGGTAATATAAGAACATTAGGTACCAGATGCTTAAAATGTAGACTACCTTAGGATTGGCACACAAAAGAGGGAAACGATCCTTTTTGTAAATTTCTGTTTATAGACAAGGCAAACAGACTGATAAAACAAATCCAGGATTGAGAAATTTTTTTATTGTGAACTTGGATTTCTAACCGAAGCATAATGAAAGAGATATTAGTGATGCCGATCAACTTCAGATAGCAGTACGTGAGTTTTCTTTCTGTATTTTTATTTATTTTTTTGAATGTATATGTGTGGATGTGATAATAAAACATAAGCTAGATAATATTTAATTTTATAAGCATAATTTCTCTGACGGTAAATTTGCTCACAGTATGTATTTTCTTTCTATATGTAGTATAAAATCTCTTTTTATATGTAATATTTGTTGCATTTAGATATATGCAAAATATGTATGTAAAAAATATCCTACTGAAAAGCTTGTAGATAGACATACCCTGTTTTTTGTAATTAACAACAAATTTTGGTGCTCTACAAATTTGGAAAAGCTTTCGTATTATTACAGTCCTTATGGGAACTGAAATAGAATTGCTATAGATGTAATAGAAAGATACAGGTTTATTCACCTATAAATTTGACTGCATTGTGAAAAATTTCCAGAGTTGTATGCAAAAAACAAAAAATAAATGCTTCGTCTAATATTAATGTACACAATAACTGTAGGATTATCTTCTAAATAAAATGTATGTGTGTTCCATACTTTGAGTACTCTGAAACACAAAAGATTGCCGAACGATGGCTGAAGGGTAAGGTGCTGCCTTTCGGTACTGGAATCCGTGGGATCGAGTTCTGCTGCTGGTATGAATGGTCGTAGTTGCTTGGAATCTGCTTTATACTGTAGTTCCCCGTATCACAGCAAATAATAGATAGTAGCACTTCAAACCACAATTAATCAGTACAATGAATTTATTGTGCTACAGACGCGTATTGTTGGCAAATAAGAACTTCGGGAAATACTTTGAAATTCATTGTTAAAAGTAAAATCCCTCCCTTTTTAATTTTGATTGATCATCTGACTAATAAAAAAAAACCCAGCTGTGATCCAGTAGAAATTTCAAAACACCAGAATCTAAGTTGTTTCCTTTGATCATGCTGCTACCAATTTTTATATTCGGGACATCCTTCACTTTACTTTGTGTTTGGCAACCACGTGCTTTTTAAGTTTTACTTTAGAACAGAAAGTATCTGAACGTGATGTAAGTAATTATCCTAAGAAGTCTAAATGAGTCTTTAGCACCGCAAACAAGGTATTAATAGCCACCAAGTCCAGTAATCCGTTCCTATTGTATAAGACATGAACGCCTTTGCTAATCCTTAATTGTTAAGCTGATTAACGGGCAAAGGCGATTATGGTCGCTTCGCTGACCAATTTCACTGCCTTTGTTTGGACCAGCTCCTCAGTTCCAAACTGAATAAAGGAAATAAAATTAAGTTGAAAAGGTTTAATGACTAAAATTCCTTTGAAAGTAAAAAATATTTTAAATTGTGTTTAACTGAGAATAAAATATTATAACAGTTTGGAAAAGGACAATGTTCTTGTATTAATTTTTATTTCAACTGAAGCCGACATATACTAACTACTACTACCAAGAAAAAAAAAAAAACCTGTGTAAAATATCTGAAATCTCAGAGAAACGATAGAGGCAATTTCATGATTAACAATATTATTTTATTTTACAGTAATAGTTTGAGTGTTTATGAGTTAATTTCTTTTTGGAACAGACAAAGTTTCAGTAATACAATTTTGTTAATATTCCTTTCGTGGAAATTCATGTAATCAGTTCCATATCGATGTTAACTAAATCTTTTGTAACAAAAAGTTTCATTAAAATTGAATCATGCGGAAATGTCGTCCTTTAACACTGTTTCTAACTTGCAACAAAAGGCAGTTTTTGAACTGTACTTTACTGCAATCATTTTTTAAGGGGAGAAATTGAATATTTTATTTACTAAATATCTATTCCCTTAATTCTGAAGCGTACATTGAGTGGAAATCACTAATTATTTTTGATTTCCTCAACTACTTTTTTTATTCTCTCCCCACTTTCGTAATAAGGTGACCGGCTCAATGGCTCTGAAGGTGACCCTTGATGCTAAGTTCTTCAAACAGGCCAATAGTAATCATTCTCAATTTCAAATAGTATATTATCTCTCAAACTTATAGTTAGACATTCAAAATAGAGAAATCTTCGAGCTCTAAATTATTTTTATAATAATGTCAGTATTACGGTGTTAAACTTGGATAAGAGATATAATTCCATGACTTTGGTGTCGATTACGATATAGCATTTGTTCTTTCACTTCTGAAAAACTTTCAGTAAGCAGAGCAAATACTATATAAATAAAATTTGGGTGTGTGTATGGGAGAGAGAGAGAAAGAGACTTAATTCATACTTTAAATCTATTAATTCAAATGATTAAATATGAATGAAACGAATATTTTGAAACCTATGCTTTGAGCGTAATCCTTGTTAGTCAAGTTTAGAATAAAGTGGTCAATCAATGGCCTTTCGCATTCAGGGTTTCGAATGATAAGACGATGGAAAAATATTGTTCGCAAATTCTTCGGTGTTTCAAATAAGTAATTTTAACTTCTGGTTGTGCAAGGAGTAGGAGAATGAGTTAGTGGTTTTCAAATAAATGAAACCAAATTATGATTCTAAAATGAACAGATTATGCAGTTTGAAGCTTTTTCTGCTTACGAAAATGAGGAAAGAAGACAGTAATAGCTTGAAAATTGTTTCACATTCCCAATAAAGTGGGCCTAAGCGGCTTAAGGATTAAGACAGCGAGTAATCGGATGAAGAAACAGACACTTCTTGGCCTGTGACCTCTTGGCAACTCCTTCGTTGGTGGACGCCCCTAAAGGATCGTCTCTGGGGAGGGGATTGAAAGGGATATGCAGAGGATCCCCTGATTTATTGCAACCGAGGACACTCCGAAGGGAAACCGCACTCGTGGATCATCTTCTAATAGAGGAAATCAGCCCCCAGGCTACTTGATCCACCCCGCGTATTACACAGTCTCTGCAAATACTTCTTTTAATAATAGAGCTTACCCAGTCTCGAAAGCCTCGATGACTTTCACCTGTTTACATTCGACCCTTGAAAAGAGTAATTAGTGTTCTTTAGATTGGAATTGAAAACGGACTGCGATGTTTGCTTTGGAACACTGCTCCGTGTTTCCTTTCCGGTAGATGTGTTTCACAATTTGGTTTCAGTTGGATTTTGTCAATATTATTGAATATTTTAAAGTGTGTGTTTTGTTTCTTTTTGCAAATCCCTATTCACTCATTAAGTTTGAACTATCTCTGAATTTTTAAAGTTTATTTTAGCTATGGCTTTATTTTTGCTGGACTTTTTTGAAACGCGGCAGTAATAAATGCATATCATAGTAAATACCATATTTTAATAGTAGAGATGTAAATTTTGAATTGTATTGACAGTGTTTTCTCGATATTTAATGAATTCAGAGAAATAGGATTATTTCTTTTATGGATACATTCTGCTGTGATATCAAATTGTCAAAAGTAGTTGGACTTAACTTACGATACATGTATTTTAAATTTTTCGGATCAGAAATTCTCTATCTTCAATATCACCCGCTTATGTCTTTCTATCAGAGTTGCTTTTCAAATTTTAAACATTTTGATTTTGAAATTGATTCTTTATCTATTAAAATGCTTTAAATAGGAGAAGATGTACCTCTTACAGGTTGCAATCTTAATAATACTATTGTTCTTAATTTATATTAATACCGTTATTGATATTCTTCTTTGTTTAAATGTTTGTATCATATAACACAATTTATAGAATTCAAATGTATTTTAATTTTATCGTGAGTGACAATTTTTTTTTATCTTCTACTAATGAGGGACACTACCATAAAAGCATGTAAGAAGAATATTAAACACTTTTAGTTCAATTACGTTATTCTACATTAGTTGTTAAATATAAATTACTACTTAGAATCTGAGAAGAATAAAGTAACGTAAATGATTATTGGGTTTTAGCCAATTACTTTCAAGTAATTCATTTGAAAATGTTCAGCAAAATGTTTTATTCTATAAAATCCAAACAAAAAATACTTTTATGTGCGATATTAACTTCCTTTTATATTATTTAGCTTTTATTTGAAAATTCTTACATGGTGAAAATTTAATACAAAATTCTAACATGTAAGAATAAAACAATCAACACTCTCTGTATAAAATAACCTGTTATTTTATCGTAATATATGAATGAACTACAGGTTTAGTTACGTAATCTCACCGAGTAAATCATTGATTTTATTTCTCGTAAGATCTTCTTTTTAACTATTAGTCTTACTGAATTAACAATGGTTTTGTACTTGGATTGTTTACATTTTAAGGCCTACAGATAGTTTTACAAATTAAGAAGTTTGATATCAAGATTCACTATCACATAGCATTTAGCGATGCTTTCTATAAAAAAATTTTAAATTTCAGAACTTAATATCGTCAAACTTTGTTTAAATCTCAAAATTTCGTTAAATTCTCTTTTGATAAATAATATATTTTAGAACAAAAAAATTTGGGAAGGTAACCTTTTTATTCTTGGATGAACTTATGTTAGATTATTCTACGTTATTTTATAAGGAAACATGTTTAAGTAAAAGTGTTTTTAATGAGCTTATATCAACTATAGGATTGAGAGCTTTAAACTCAAGAAAAAGTTTTTGAAAAGAGGAGTTACTGCTAATTTATTACAAAAATAATTAAAAAAATGGATTAAGTTATTTTAAAAATATAAATGAAAGAAAAATTACGTGGAGCCTAACTAGTAATTTTTATCAAATTTTAACAGAGAATGGTTTTAATTATGCTGTGTTTCTCATAAAATACTTTAAATCGATAATGAATTAATTCAATCCGAAAATATAACAAAAAAATGAGAGACTTCCCAATACCTTTCCGTTTTAGGCTTCTTTATTTACATATTTTGAACTGTTTTAATATTAGGTATTCTCGAAAATGCTTATAAAAAGACTAACCATACACGAGACATATCGAAGCCTGCTAGTTAATATTTTAGCTATGATGAGTGAAAAAAATCAATTGAAACCTCTTTTTAAACTAAAAAACATAAATCCACTATTAAAACCTTCGAATTTCTCTTGAGTAACTAATTCTAGGCCCAAATGCAATCCTTTTATTACAGAAGTTTGTGGTAAAATAAAAAATCTTTTCCCACTTGTGCTATCTTTCGTACAATGGGGAACATTATTAAACTGCTGTCTGTGGACGATATCCGAAGAGGTCCCAAAAGGCATCAGGCCGAGCAAATCACTTACGAGCTGTGGATTAAAAGGCTCTCTGTTATCTAAACACTCGTCATAGCCCCCGGTTGAGGGATTATTAGACCTTTCATAACGGCAGCCCTCGCCGACGCCTGCACCACGCGATAACGGCCTCGGGACTGCAAAGAGGGAATTTTTTTTTTTCCGACCTGCAATCGATGTGTGCTGGGAAACCAGTTCTAAAGGGAACACTATGAGGAAAAGAATTTTTACATAAAAGCCCAAGTATTTTAGAATATTCATACCCCAGTACCTATTCAGTTTCTGATTTTTCATAGAGTACATCAATACAATACATGTCTAGTTCTTCAACAACCATTTTACTTCTACGTACAAAGTAAAGGAAGCTTTGTAATCAAGATAAATCAATGACGAAGATACTTGTTTGGATCAAGTCTGACTGAATTTTCGACAGTTTCAATATTACGTCTATATGTACGTACATAGACTTTGAACTTTAAATATCCATTTTCCCCCCATTCCTCAACTAGTTACTCTTGACGTCTGTATGTACGTATGTTCTCCAAAACAGCCATAGAAGGTCTATAGTTTATGCGTATTTTGGATTGTTATAATGTCTAGTTGAGCGCCTCTTCTTTTGATTGCAATCTATATAATGATAAATTCCAATATAATGTTATTAACGCTATTATCTAAAACTCAAAAAGGATTAGATGTAAAATGTTACTTTTAGGACTATTATGATATCCCTCTGTCTGCACTCTATGCAAAGAAAATTTCAACTTAGCTGTGGGGCATAACTCAAACGATTAGCCATAAAATGTTTAAATTTTGTATTTAAGCCGATTAGGATGTAGTAGTATCTCCTTTTTTATTGCAATCAGCATTCTATATAATGAAAATTTTCAATATAACGGTAATTAATGCTACCGATTTTCAACTCAAAGATATTGACGGATGTACAGTGCTATTTAAACAGGGAAAACAATGCTATAATAAAAATAAATAAAAATTATTATTTCCATATTTCATTTATCACTGTTTAGTACTTCTTCGTAAGGAGTAAAGGAAATATTATAATCATGAAAATTTTCAGTTTAAAATGAAATATAACTAAAAGCCTCATCCCAACGAGTTTTAACGCGTTGGTTCTCTACTAGATAGCAGTACTTAGGCTCTACTCAGAAAACACGCATACCATGAGAACCGAAATCTACTTTGGATCTAGAATGGAATGTGCAGACGATAATTCTGATAGCTTATCATGAAAACGACTTCGGAGGGCTCATAAAACTCCAATTTTCGAATTACATCGACCAACAGTAATATTTCATTATCAACTAAAGCCTAAATATAATGCTAAACATATGAATACATTGACAAGGACATTGATTGATATTGATTTAATGACATCCATTCAAATAGTTTTGAAGATGAGTAGGAACTTTTTTAATAACTCAAGCAATCAGTTAATAATGTGTATAAAAATATTAGGTATAAAAACAACTTTTCTAAATATGAAAATTATTTTAAAAAATTTAACTATGACATTTTCAAAGGCATCGTTAGAACTCTTATTTTCTTGCATGGAAAGAGAAAAAAAAGTTTTTTTAGAAATTCAGTGGCAGAGGAAAGGTTAAATATCGAGGCTATTTTATACAGAGAAACTTGAAAATATTGATTTAATGAGATAATTCATAAATTTGCTAAACTAATTGCTAAAAAAATTATGGAAGTGTTTTCATATTTTATTTTGAAGTAAAATTCTATACATATATTTTGTATTAAAAGATTTGCTGGAATAAAATATGAATAGTTAAAAATTCACTTTATTTTAAAATGTGGTTAATATATATTTATATTCCGATGACTCTCACTTTTTTTAAGGGGTCATACATTTATTTTCTGCCTCTGGGGCCTCAAAAAACTCTCAAAACTTGAAAAATTTTGAATTTTGTGGGTAATAAACATGGAGTGATAAAGTAAACTTTTCAATACGTTTTAAATTAAAACTTTTTGACTGTCTAAAGTGCATTACTATCTAAAGTTTAAGCTCCTCTTTTCAAGATCTCACTCAAAAAAGTTATTTACTTAGAGTATGAAGTTGAAATTTATGTAATTTTTAGATAGCTAAAAAGAAAAGACTATGCAATAAAAATGAAAAATATTTCCTTAGAAATATGATCTAATTTGATTTTCTTTATAAAATTTTTTTAAACTGCATGCCTAAAACATGAAAACAATTGTGAATTCTAACAAATGTATTAATTATAAAGTAAAGAAAATGTATAAATTTTGGTAAAATGCAAATTTTTATGTAATTTGTTTTGAATACCTAAAACAATAAATATTTAATGGTGTACACTAAATGCAATGTATTTCACAAGCTATAGGTAAGTTGTAAACCTTATTATATCTACTGTACTGCTGTAAGATAGGATGAGGCTTTAAGAAAATAATTCTTTGATTAACATCTCATCGTACGCATAATTTGCAAAAGCAACAGATCATCATCTCAATAAAAAAAATTGATAGGTCAACCCAAATCAATTGCTTTTTCGTTATCACGAGAGAAATCTGCATATTTTTTAGTGGGCCCAAAATGAACGTTTTTTTTAACGCACAGGAAGTTTTTCTTTTATTTACTTTAATCCGTACTACTAATTAAAACAAAGAAATATACAATTTTTTTTATCTCGCAAAGTACTCATAAAAATAATTTTTTTGAGGAATTTTGACATAATTATTGGTGTATATTATCTCTTGTGATAGATTTGTTCCCTTTTGGGAAGAAAGATGCCGAAGAAAACACTCGTGACTTTCTTCTTAAAGTATTTGACATCCTCCTGGATTTCATCAAAAAGTCGAACGACAGATCCTGCAAAATACTCGATTTCCATCAACCAAATAAGCTGAAAGAAATTATGGATCTCGAAATCCCCGTCGATCCCGTCACCCTGGAACAGCTACTCACAGATTGCCAAGATACACTCAAATACCAAGTCAAGACCGGTAAGTTCAAAATCAATTAAATAACAACACTTGACATAAGAGAGGCTAAAAATAGTCACAATAAAGCTCTTTGCTTTTACTTTAATATGTACTGTTATTGAAAGAATTTGCTTTTATTTTATTTTTTTCCTTATATTTGTTTTTAAATGAATTTCTATTTAATTTTTAAAATCCTATTTAAGCTGAGGTGTTAAAAATAGGAAATAAATATTTGACTCTAAATGACATCTGTAACTTAAAATCTCTATTTAAAGAGGGTGTACTTGATCCATGACGGACCAAGTACAATAAATGAAAATCAGCATAAAAAATGAATTAATTTCCTTTGTGTATTTCAATTTTGAGTTATATGGTGCATGTTCATAGCAGATCTACTTCTAATGAAGTTTTTATGAAAATTGTATTTAGAATCTCAAATAGGAATATTTCAAAATTGGTTTTTCGACAAGGTGATTTAGAAAGCTAAGTATGAAAAACAGTTTTTCCTCAAACATTTTCGAACCAAACATCCTTTAGCTTTAGTGGTTTTTTTAGATATGGAAATATGTATGAATCTTTTGTCCTGGTTTAGGTGTTAAGCTTAGGTAACTGAGTAATTTTTTATGAAAAGTGAGATTGTGCTTTTTCTCTGGAATTCAAATTTTGTTTATTAAATGTTCACTTTTAAAATTGGTAGAAATCGATATAATGCTGCTTCTTTGAAAACTTTATGAATATTTCATTCCGTATCAGAAAAATTCTTTTGCGAGTGGGGAGATCAACCTTATTATTATGACAAAAATTGTTAAAATTTTATTTAGTTTCAGTTTTGACAATAATGGTTAATTAAATCTAATTATAAGCAGCCTTTTGAACAGCAGGTTCACAAATAAGAACAGTTTGAGATTTCCGAGCTCATTGTTCAGTTCATTTCTTTTCTTTGATCAAAGGCATCTTTGCTGGGACCTCATTCAAGAAATATAAAATCCAATCTTGTAAAGACTGTAGTCTCATTCACTTTGTTCACAATAAAAACGATTTAAAATTATAAAACTGAAAATTTCCGATATTTTACTGTAGTTATTTGAAAAAAGTTCTCTCTCTTTTTCAGTAGTAAATTCATCGTAATTATTTTTTACAGATTAGGAAATGAACAAGAAATATTTCATTGGCTAAATATGAACAAGTGTTTAAGATAATTTAATTGTAAACCAAAAGAAAAGTTGATTGTAATGTTTTCTTACTAATTAGTAATATCCCTTGTCGCATGATTACTGAATAAATATGTCTAGTGCTCATTACGAAGCATGAGAACAATATAGAAATAGTGCTGGACTATTTCAGGAAAAGTTGAAACTCAAATCATCTTTTAGGCAGTTAAAACTTTTTTAATTTTTTTAATTGCCACTTGTAAGTACGGATATACCAAATTTACATCAAAATGTTTCTAACATTTATCCCTGGAATAGAATTCGAAAATTATTTTTGCATTCAAAATATAAGAGAATATTTTATTCTCACAATACAAATTCTTTCACTTTACCTTTACGGTAAAAATCATTTAAAAATCGACACATAAATTATTTATGTGTAAATCATGTTGGAAATTTAAAAGAACATGAAATACCCAAATGTTTTATTATTGGGAATTCAAAATTTAAAAATATGTCATTTATTAAGTACTTTGACATAAAATCGATGCAGTTCTACGAAATTTTCTGAATGTGTTAGGAATAGCTTGTAAAAATGTTATGTGCACAAACTAAAGAATATGAAATATGAGTGAAAGTGTAAATTAAGCATGAACGTTATAAGGAATGAAAAGGACTGAATTTGCTCTAACTGTCGTTTCATTTGAGGTAAAAACGAAGTAATGAGATCAAAATTTGTAAAATTGTTTGCAAATGAACGCAGGACCAAAGCGGTTATATTCTAAAAAAATTGATCCTTCTTATCACATTAGTTTTTGAAATTTCTTGGTCTATAAAACATTTTAAGGATAAGCAATAATTATTCTGTAGGCAATGAGCAAACATCTTTATAAATTGAATAAAATATTATTTATTTTGTTTAAATTTACTGAAAACATAAAAAAATGGACTTAACTACTTTGTCTTTTGAGCAACTCGTAAGAAAAATTGAAAAACTGAAAATGAAGACTTCCTAATCCTTGAGCCGAACGATGGCCGAATGGTTAGGGTGCTGGCCTTCGGAACCGGAGTTCGTGGGTTCGAATCCCACAATGGGATGGATGTTCGTAGCCGTTCGGAATTGGCTTTAAGCAGTAGGTCCTCGTGTTGCAAAAAGTAGACCGTAGCGCTCCAAAAATCCAAACCATCCTAATCCTTGAGTTTTGATTAAAGAAATGATTTGTATGATTTTTGAGATTTCATTATCTTTGAACGAGCGAAATGGTCTGAATCAGTAGTACTCTTTAATTGTAAATCTCCAATTATCGTAGCCTTGAATGAATCATCAGCAAGACATCTTTTTTTCGAGAGAGAGTGAAGCTTGTTAAATTGCTGAGCAACAGCCTCCCATGCGCTCCCCTTTCAATGAGCCAATTATTCGGTGAAGGGAGCCACTTCGCCGAGATTTAATAACGGACCTGAGATGTCGCGGGAACCTTGTTATTTATGGACCAATTATGGGTATTTATGCTGTCTCTCAAATCCCCAAGAGTGAAATGATGGACCAGAAACCGAACGCTTTTCACACTTCCAAAATAGCTGGCTGAAATCTCATTGAACTGGGAAATAGAAATAAGATCATAATGTCTGTTACATCATAATGAATAGAATTATTACAATAAAAAGTAATTTAATTACGACAAATAATAAATTTAAATAATTTTTAAAACAAAGCTTTTCGAATGTTATCAATATTTTTAAAACACGTTAGGTGCATTTCTAACTGATTGCTTTCTTCCGAAATTTATATTGAAGATTATAAAAGAAAAGTTTGTTAAAACTGATATTTTTAACACCAAAAATATATCCATTCTGAACTTAAAAGGATTCTTACAGATATTTTGTATAGGAAAAAAAGGATATTTAAACTACTATTATTTTAACGTTTTCTAACCTAATTTTAAAAATCTATCAAATTTAAAGTTTTGGCTTCATAAAAACTTTCATTGAAATCTAATATCATTATGATTTAATTTTAACTGCTCGAAAAAAGAAAAATCATGTTTAATTTTAAACTGTTTTCAAACCAAATTTTTCACTCTTAAGTGGTCTCGATGTTTTTAAGAATCTGAAAAACTGTTATAAATTGTGTTTCGTATTAAAGAAAAAACTGCATCAAAAATTGATTTCTAGTCCGTGAATTATAGACCATGCAGATGGAGAACTTAAAAATCAGAAAAATTTTAAGGCTATATTTTTAACACTTTAATTTCACCACGTATAACTAGTAATAAATATTTGTATAAAATCCAGTTTTTTTACGATTATGAAGTATTTAATCCTAAAAATGTTTTGTGGTGAACATGAAATATGTTATTAAAAATATTTATATAAAATATGTAATATTTAGTGTATGTTATATATATATATATATATATATATATATATATAATTTATAATTTTTAGATATTTATTTCTTCTGGAGCTATTAATTACTTAAAATGAGCTTAATTGAAAATACTACACTGACATTCATTTTTAATTTTAAGATTTGTTTTTAACTTTAAAATAAAACTTAATTGCTATCATGTGCATTCATAGAAAGTATAGGAGAAAAGTAAAAACAATTAGATCATTCAAATCTCCTGTATAAAATATACAGAATAGACGTATTTGCTTCAAAATATATTAGTTTTCGCTAACTTTTTTTATATAGTACAATTTAATTTAACAGCTAAGAATTCAAAATATATCGGTAGTTAGAAATGCAAGCGGAATTTTTCAAACATAATAAAGCAAAAAAATTGTTCCAAAAGCCATTTGAAATTATTATTAGTAATAATTGTATTCTTGATTGATATAGAAGTAAATATTTTAAATGAAACATTTTTTAATTCATTATTAGTTATATTTTATAAATCTATAAAATTAAAGTTTAGGGTTTTTGTGCCTTATTTCGTAGTCGCCCGCTATCTCCTTAAATGTGCCTAAATTCTGTGTCAAGACAAATGCAATAAACTTCCGTATTAGGGGTATAATTATATTTAAATTTGTGTATTTTGAAATCCTACCAGTACGTTTTATTTCCTGAACTCCGAATTTGTAAATCCTGATTTGTTTTCTGTGCACTAAAATGAAAATTGATAAATACTTGTATTCAGTGAGAACTATATTCAAATTCCAAGACATTATGGTATTGATATGTAGGAGGAGTAGCAGTTTTGTACATATTTTTAAACTTACATGAAAATATTTGATTGTTTCGGCCCCTATTTGAAGCATCCAGATTCGGAGAAAATAGCTCAGTTTTCAGTGGTTGTAAACTAATGTTTGGGAGTGCAATAATAGTAATGTTTGAAATGAAATGGCACTATCAGTTTCAATCATTTCTTCTGTTTAAGTTTTGCATGCAACTCTTTGTGTGCGATTGTTATTCATTTCAACCACTTTTCAAAAATTGTAATATATTCTATTGATCCGCTGTTTTTACAAAATTTCATAGGTGAAAACAAGTGCTTCTTGTTTATATTATATTTCAAAATAAAATTTTTCAAATGATCCTATTTAAAAGGCAGATTTTGAACAAATATTTCTATCCTATATATCGAACATATCTACGGGTAATTATGCAAACTACGGGTCAAAATTTTTAAACACAGAAAACTTCAGACTTATGTTGATTGAACAATCAGTAAATATACACTTTTATACTGAAAGTTGCTGTCAGATTTTCGATTGAATATTTTATTTCAAGCGATTTTTAATGAAAAAGCCTTAATTATATTTAAATGAAATCTCCCAGAAGTAGATTGAATTCTAATCGTTGTCACTCTTTAGGATAATAGAAGACCTTTCAAATCTTTAAAAAATATTTTAGTACATTTGTATTAAAACAAAGCACATTTAATTGTGTACTTTGTATTTTCCTTATGTAAAGGAAATTATAAAAAAAGCATTTCATCTGAAACAAAATCCATGTTCTTAGAAGTAAAAATGATGACGGTATTTCTACTCTCTATAATAACAATAAAGTCCAAATCCAAGCTTTCCTGTATATCCATTTCGTAGTTGATGTTCTAAAAAACTGTGTCTGAATTCAGTTGAGTATGCATATCTGAAATCTGTTAGCTCTGTACCGTGTGTGGACAGGCGGAATAAACCTGGCTGTGAAGACTTTAATACCTCTCATTTGTCTCTCGTAATAAAGCAAACATTTAAGCTCGCTCTGCTAGCTACCCCCCATCACGGCTCGTTGGATGGCATACCCGGGGGAAGTCTTAACTCCCCCTTTTGATAGATAGCTGTGCAGAAAACGACTGGCCACAGGGCTATAAAGCCCCGGAGCTGGTGAAGCGTGCCGGAAATATGTCGCTGCTCTTTATGCTATCATTAGCCACTTCAGGAGCACACTGTCTACTTTCAAATCTCACCCTAAGCATGGAATTAGTTCAAAATCGGATGCGTTCCATCTTGTAAGGGCCGCACTTTCAAAATTCTACTACTAGAACAGATGAAATAATATACAGAATTTAATTAAAAGCAAATGTTTAGTCATTTTAGTTGCTTAATACAGCTGAAAACCATCGGGTTTTAGAATACATTTCTAAAGCTCATCACTATTTCTACATGGAAATGTAGGAATAAACATGAGAAATGAAGAAATCAATATATAAACTTCAAGCACAATAATTAAAGCTCTTACAACATTAATTATGTAACAATTTCACAAAAGAATGAAATTAAAAATAAATAACCAAACTAAAATTCAAAATGGAAACAAAAAAAAATTAATGGGAGTATCGTTTATGCTTACACCAATGAAGGGATGTCTAGCACCAGCTACTTTAATGCTAATCTCTGAAGAAAAAGTAATTTTTTCTCACTATGGAACTATTTTTTGCTTTTAAGAATCCCACATGGCCCTTACACTGGCAGCTCATCTAGTGGCAGACATTTCAAAACGGATACAATTTTATTTTTCGATGACACGAAAAAAGATAAATAGGACTATCAAGACAAATAAATTTTGATCTGTAAACATTTATGAATATTCTGTTACCATGTCTCAAAAGAACGACAGTGATAACGAATAATTTACATTTTATGTTATCTTCATATAGAATTTAAATTTCCTGCAAATTTCTTATTTTGATTATTTTCTTATTCTGATATTTTACGAACGATTATTAATACCCTCGTGAAATTTCATATATTGCGACTTATACATCATATAATTTATTTTCATTACATTTTTTTAATTAAAAAGATATGCCATTTTCATATATTGTATTTTTATGCATAAGCACTTTGTTTTCATTTTAAATTATTGTTCAGCCGAACGCTGGCCGATTGGTTGGGGCTCTGATCGTCGGTACCGGAGTTCGTGGGTTCGAATCGTTCGGGATCGGCTTTAAACAGTAGGTCCCGGTTGCATTAGCCCTCTTGTGCAAAACAGTAGACCGTAGCTCTCCAGACCAAACCTAAACCTAAATTATTGTAAAGGCATAATATTGTCACTATAATATTGGCGAGCAAGACTTTTTCTAATTTTTGCACCCTAAAACAAGTCATAATTGTTTTTAAATATTATATATATATATATATATATATATATATATATGTAATCCATTTTTTATAAAACTCCTTCACAAGGAGAAAGTTCAACAGCTAGCATTCATAAAGTACAAAGATGCAGTCGGGTCTCATATTCAAGAGAACTCAGAAGTCTAATTTAAAACTTTATTTCAGAGCGGCAACACCAAACATCTGTCCTTCTGAACAATACAATATCAAAAGCCACAGAGTTCACTCTGCTCTCACACAAGTACATCCAAGAGCGCTGACAACAAGAATTTTCCCACAACAAAAACAGCTTAATAAGCGAATTGACTGCAATATCAGCAAAACGCGAAAACATGTTCCGAAAACACCTGGGAAACTGCTGTATAGACAGAAAGTTTACAGTTTTATGACAGAAAGGACTGTTAAGTGGAAAATACTTCGTTGATAAAACCATTTAGAGGCTGATAAAGATATTTAGATGAATTAAAATGGGAGAGAGGAGGTTTTTGAAGAAATATTAAAGTTACATAATTTTGATATATTACATATATATATATATATATATATATATATATATATATATATATATATATATATATATATATATATATAAATAAAAACTAGATATCACTTTATGTGAGGGATTTTCAACCACAGTTTCATGATAGAAATATAATTATTAAAAATATTCTAAAATTAGTTAAAATTTCCAGGAGTTAAAGAGAATTTCTCTCCATTATTCCAAATGGACTTGATCATGAACCCCTCATATATTAAGGACTAAAACACGAGATTCAAAGTTGTTTTGAAAAATGCCTCTTAAAGCTGAATTCTGTCTCCTTGGTAGACTTTCACCTCTTAAATTAATCTTACTTCGAGATTTGTTTTAGAGGAAATGCTGCAATATTCTCTGCACCTGTTTGTTCGGAAATAAATTTCACACTATGCATTTGTTTAATGCGCTACAAATTCTAACGAGAACAAACCTTGAATTTTTAATAAATGAAACAATTCAAAATTTCTATAACCCCACAAATACAGTAATAAAGCTTATTTAAATGTATTTATAAAATGTATTTTTTAATAAACGTGTTTCTAAATTGTATTTTACTAACTTACATAAATATTTTTTTAAATCATCCAACACAAAATGTCCAGGTTTCCAAAGAGTAAATTTTTTTTTATAATAGTTTTTAGTACAAACTTCTATGCGGAATAATGCTGAAAACCACAAAAAGCATATAATTTTCTGGTTTGAAGTTGTCTATTTAAAACTATTAATTTTTTTGTCTAAGAAGAAAAGTACTTATTTTGAAGTGACATATTTTATAAAACTAAACCAAATTTGAAAAAAGATAGAGGGATTTTTAGAAAAAACTGTCAAAATAATGACTTAGAAATATTTAAATGGCTGCACTGAATTAGTTTAGGATTATAATTTATTAAATTTTACTCTGAATATAACAAAATAGGCATTTTCTGATAAATTAATTTATTTTGTTTTACCTCTATTCTGATATAAAATCTTAATCGTACAATTTTCAATTCTTGTGAACACAAAAAACAATGATTTTGAGACTGCAAATTTATATTTTACATTATATTTCTTGAGAAATTCCAGTATCTCCTTTTAAATGAAAAAATGAGTTTGAATAATTTCAGTTGACAGATTTGTGCGTCCAGAGGGTAAGAATGCTGATCCTCTGGTACTCAAAGGGTATTTATTCTCAGTAAAGGTGACAGAACTGCTTTGGGAATAGACTGTGGGCTTTTAAAAACTCCATGTTAAAAAACTGCTTGGATTCTAAAGATCTTAAATAATTGAAGTGTTACTTGCAACCCTGCTTTAGCAAACGATTTTTATCAACGGAATTTTCAGAAATGGACTTACTATCTTCGTCCGAGAACAGATATGTTTATCTAGCTCAGGAAACAAAAATGTTTAAATCCCGTAATATTTCTCAACTAAAAGCACAGCGTCACACACTCAGTCAGACAGCGCTACCCACCCAAAATAAAATAAATTTCTTTTCTAATTAGAGATAAAGTTTTCAGATTATATTTATGTATATACAGCGCTCTAGTTGTCTACAGTTGAAAAAGTAACTTTTTTTTTGTCGTAATGTATAGGAAGAAAGTGCGTGGAACAATGATATTGACAAAAATCAAAAATAGTCATTAAAGTGTTTCTTAGTTAGAAAGTTTACTATTGAAACTAAGATTTTGAGAAAAAGAATACTCCTTGTAGTTATGAAATGTTACATTTTACATTCTCATACTCAACTGAAGAGAGAAATTTAATAGATTTAAGAAAAACTCTAATGAATCTTTTTTTTTTTTCGTGTGTTTTTAAAGAAAATTTTTGAAATTTTAAATTTTAATGATAACAAAATTACTTTTTCTGTAGTGTAAAGGTTCTAGATGCACTTGAAAATAACAAAACATCTCTTTGATGAATTTCAACAAATTTCTAACCCTTCACCCACCCCCCAAAAAATGCAAAATATATTTTTGTTTTATTGTTTTATGACTCTCCCTTACCAAGTTTGAAAAGGATAAACTGAATAAATATAAAAAACTGTATCCGCTATTTTAAAATTAAATTGCTATTGTTTGTTAAATTGACTCAGTTTATCGGTTTCATTTTAAATTATAAATTTATATGCATACATATATAAATATATATATATATATATATATATATATATATATATATATATATATATATATATATATATATATATATATATATGTATTTAATTATATGTGTATATGTGTCAGTGGAACCTCAATCTATCGTTATTCAAGGGAACGAAATTGGAAAAGGGTGAATGTGGTAAATAGATGAAGAAATTTAGTGTGTGACAGAATAAATTATCTACATTGCTAATTGGAAGTTTAAAAAATTTTCTTATATGTAACTATTAGTTCGAGTGACACTTTATTTTTTTTTAAATTTTGTAACTAGTTATGCGAACTGAACGTTACTGAAAGTAAAATCGGAAATAAGATAGTCGTAAATATAAACATCAGTTGAAGTAAAGAAAAATGTCAAACCGGGAATTTCATAGAAAAACAAATTAATCACAGTAGGAAAAAAAATTAAGGTATAATAATAGTAAATAGGAATATCACAGTTAAAAATATTAAACTAAACTAAACTCCTCGGCGCATCTTCATTTTCTATACCAAGGGCCCTGGAGTGCGAAGCATATGTTCCGGTTAGGTGGTCAGCCTAACGCAGAACCTCCAGTGTTTAGTTCCCAAGCATGATTAGTCCTCAGTTTCTCTACTCACTGAAGGGATGAAAGGTTGAGTCAGTTAAAAATATTACCAAGACGATAACGTGTGAAAAGAATTAAAGTGGTAATGGGAAAAAAATATGGGAGGGAAATAATAAGACATGAAATAAATTGACCGTAATGGACAGAAAGCTATAATTTTTTTAAATTCTGAAATCAACAAAAGTGGGACTGAGTGAGTAATGAACACAAGTAAATAGAAACGAAACATTGATGTAAAAGTGTCGAATCGGAGAAAACAGAAAGGAAATAACCACCTTAAACAGCTGGACCACAAGAAAAGAGATATTTTAAAAATTGTAAGAAAAAAGCTAAAGCGGTAAAAAAAATCGGAATACGTGAGTAATGCATACGAGCCAAACGGAAATCCTTCAAAAGGAATTAACGCGGAAATAATAACACATGCAGAACAAAGGAATCAAATCACAGAATTCATTTCAAAAACTCTAATAATCCCGAATTAAATCAATCGATAAAAAACGACGTTCAAATGAAAATAACAGTTACTTATAAAACAATAGAAGAAACTAAAGAGCTATAATTGCTATTAGTAATAATAAGAAAACTTATTGAGGTATAATTTTTAAGGATAACATCCGTAAAAGAATAATTATTGGATTTGAAAGCAGGAATTTTAATATTAAAGGAAAAATCCTACACAGGAAAAAATTGTTGCTTATCTCGAGATTACTACGCAAAAGAAAAAATGAAGCCCAAACCTGGCAAGGATAGTAATAAAATAAACAAAGAACAAGCAGAGTAAGGGAGGTAATAATAAATTAGTTCTGGCTGATCTGATTGTTATTTTGTTCGAAGTAACGACCGTTTTAATCCTGTGCTTTAGTACAAATCCCAGAAGTATTTGATTTCCATCCTCATGATCTTGAAGAAACGACATCAGGCAAACGAGGACAGTGATGGGGCTGAAATTTTCGAATAACATCAGTTCTTTGAGCAACCAAATGAACAAGTTCCAGTGTGTGTGCGTAGAAATGATTTTTTTTTTGTGTATGTAAATAGTAACATGGCAATAAGTAATATATAACTTCTTGGTTCTACATCAATCTGGTATCATCGAAACATTTGATTAAAATCTCTCCCATTTTATTGTCGAGCTGCCTTTAACAATTGAATAAGCTGTCGGTAATTTTGTATCTCTCAATAGATGTGTAAAAAATAGCCAAACAAAATGTCTGCCACCCAATTCCCTACCGCCACCCCCGCGTCACAGGCATATGGCGGAGGGAATGTCAAGCACAGCTTTCTGTTATTATTAATAATCGAATAACCACACTCCTCTTGGAAACTTGGTGGAGCGGAACAAAGCGTTGTGCACTTTATGAATTATTCAATTAAATCAGAGGATTAAGAAGCAGATTTCCGATTAAGAGTTCCATTGCTTTCATTGGATTGCAGTGGAATTGCTTCTTAAGTTATACATCGTACAGGAATAATTTGGGAAAAGCCAAATAGAAAGGTTAATTAAGAGAAAAATAAATAACAGTCAATAAATGATTTCTATAATAATTAAAACTAACAGTGATTTATTTTTTTTCTCCCTCAGATTCCTTTGAGTTATAGAATGCACCCATAGTGTATAAAAATATGTAAGGATTGGGTGAAAACGAGAAGCTTCTTTTATATGAATGTCAACCCCATTTAAAGGCTAGTAGGTTGAACATGCATCTTTGTAGCCACCTTAAGGAGCCTCACCGGAAATGAACAAAAAGCTTTTTCTAAAATATTTTGAAAGATACGGTACATTTTCCCCTTGATTTTGTTTGGAGTGTTACACAAGGGCTAATGAGACCAGAATTAATTGCTTAAAGCCGATTCCGAACATCCATGCCAAATTCGGGATTCGAATCGTTGACTCTGGTTCCAAAAGGCAATGGTCCATCGTCCAGCCATTTGACCCTTATCTATCTTTCGTTAAAACATATATAATGCTCATTATTTGAAAAAGTAATTTAACATTGAGGAGGTTTTTACTCTCTATTAGAATGCCAATATTAGAGTGTTGCTCCCAAGATACCGTAAAATCTTGTGCAATCATAATGCAAAGTCTTTTACAAACATAACTGATAGCTCTACTTCTTTATAGTATGCATTCATTAAAATCCATACGTAAGTAATTTATTGATAAATGTAGTTGAAGAATTTTAATAATATTAAATTAGACTATATTATTTTAAAACTTCGGAATTTAAAAATCTACTGATAATACATTATTTGATATGACTTTCAGGACAGGAAGCTTTTAGAAATAGTTTGTAAGATATCGTACTCCCAAATTAAATAATATAAATAAGCTGAGAAAAAAAATTGAAGTTCGTTATAAGTGAACGGAACAGACAACATAAATAATTTATTTCGCTCTATCTATCGTTCCACTTGAGATTTTCCAAATTAATGATATCAAAATATCAGAACTGTTTGCCGACCAAAATGTAACTAAAAATGCGAAAATCTTGAGATTATTAAGCTGTAGAATCTTGAAGCAGTAGGTCTTAGTCTGGTGTAGCAAATTATAGACAGCTGCCATCCAACCTTGAAAGAGTCATAGCTGTGAAATTCAAAACTAAACCTGCTTCCTTTCCATTTACTCTTCATTTAATTATATCAGCATGTACATCGATTGCTATTCATTTAGATATTCATATATACTGAGGTTTATATTTTAGTTTACTGAATACTATATCGTTTTAAGTAGGATAAAATATTCATTTAGAATAAAGTAATCTAAAAATTTCAAATGCTAATGGAATGTCATCACGACCATTTCTGTGGATGTTTTGAAAATTTTCAGGTGTTTTTCAATGCGACTTTGTCTCTTGCTCTGCTAATAAAATATCATATCCTAATATCAAAACGTTATTAACAAGTCCAAATAATAAAGCATTCTATCGAATGTCATTCTAGACATTGCTTCTTTTTAACAATATCCTATCTGTGTTTGAAACCCATGGTTGAGTTGAAAGTAAAGAGAGATTGGAGTGGGACAAGAAAAAGCTTTCTGTAGCACGTGCCCTTTCCCACAAGCTTCAATTGTTTAGTCAGCGTGCGCGTAATCTGCTATGTAGGGGGACATTCTTTGCATTCCGACGCCATGTCCGACTATGCTATACGAGCCGCATAATTACCCGGTCGGAAACAGAGGGGAGCCTGCGCTTTGTTACATTAGATTAAAAATACTTTAGTGGCAGGCTATGGTTATTAATGGGAAATGTCTCATAAAAGGAATTCAAAATTTTACACGGGCTTATCAAATTCTTATTGTTTGTTAGCTCATGGTGATTAATATCTTGAATCAGAGCACTTTTCTTTTCAATCTCTCAATGCTACACAAAATATCAACATTTTCGTTATCCTTTTTCAGTTAATGTACGTTATGTTTCAAATTGTACAGATTACATTTAAAAGTACGTACAGTCGCCAGAGAAACTAGTTCGGGAATGGTCAAAATAAATATTTAAAGTTTCAAAATTAGTTTCTTTGGAAGTACATACACACGAATTTTGAAATTTGTCAAAATTCATTCAGGCATAAATTATTTGAGTATTTCCATTGAAATTTCAACTCTGAAGTTTTTCACGACTACGGTACTTCCTTTTACTTTGTACAAGGAATTAAAAAAGAGCGAAAATGTAAAAAATAATTTTTTATTCTCTGGTCAGTAAGAAATTAAATGAAACTGTCTCCTATATTATCGATCCTTTTGAATGTCTGTAAGTTATGATATCATGAATAATAATTTTGACAATTTAAAAATTTAATCGACTCTGAATTTCTAATACAATATTTAAAAACTAATGTTTCGCACTGTCATATGTTAACAGACAGTGCACCTCCTCCCTTCATCGAAATTGTAGTTTGTATCATAATAGCCAATCCAATAATCAAGTTATAGATAGTCTAGAATTCGGGAGATCTATATTTTCTATAAATCTCGCATTATATTATAAAAGTTTAAGGAAGTTTAAGAAAAGCATTATATGCAAGAATACATTTTGTAATGATAAAATGTTAATTTAATTTTTAAATTGAGTGTTATTACTTTTAGGGAAAATAACTGATTTTTATATATGCTTATTAAGTAAATAGTTAAAACAATTTTTCAAAATGTTTTCGATCTTTATTTATGCAAAATATTACGTGTCTGCTAATACTTTTTCTTTTTTTAGTCATTTACAGGATGAAGGAAAAGTTCTAAATCAGTCTAGATAGTTCTAGAGCAATCGTTTTCTTCCTTGTGCTTCTGTGGATGTTACGAAACTATCCACCAATATTTTTGCCACTTTCCTCTAATAAATGTTACTCAACACATATTAATTATACAATCAATTTCTGTCAAGTTTTCAAAACTGACATGCAAACTTATTTCTTAATATATATATATATATATATATATATATATATATATATATATATATATATATATATATATATATATATATATATATATATATATATATATCAGAATGTTGTAACTCTTGCTGCTTTTCTATCTGGGAGATTATATTTTTCCCCCCAAGTTGATCCTAGTACCGTGCAACTCGAGAGAGATTCATTAAAAAGAGAAACCGTTTGGCATTTCTAAACCAGCGGCGTGCATTCTTGCATCAAATTCGGGAGTGGAATTTTTATCGTTGAGAGCGCCATCGGGTTTGGGCTTCGACTTTGTGCCTTTTCCCCCCGTCATAAAAGGGGGTGAAATCTGGGGGTGGGGTGTCAAGTAACAAAAGCTTCTTTCGGGAGGGGGGAAACTGTAATCGTAGGCGAGTCATCCGTCACGAAGGAGTGAGGGAGCCATTGATTGGGGGAAAATTGATTCCCTCTCGGCCCGAATCTCGGCTTAATAGCGGGGTATTCACCTTGCGACCAAATACGTCATGACCAATAATTTCCTACGTTGTGTCTTTTTTTACTTTCGACAAAGACTGGATTCGGGTTTCCCAAAATAAAGAACTTTCTCTTTGCCAACGCTTCAAAAAGACTTTCGTTTATTCTAAAGTTAGGGATTTGTTCTACAACTCGGTTAAATTCTTCTTTCGGGTCGTTTTGGTTTGGTTACGTTTTCGATTAGCAGTTTCTTTGACCGAACTTCTCAAAGTATCGTTAAGTACCATTTCGTTTCTTTGCCATACCATTCCATAAAACTCTGTGACATCAATCGATTCCACAGCAAGTATGTCTGGAATGCTGATGGAGTAACAATTTGCAAAAAAGGATCTTTTCAAAAATCTGTTTAAAAAGGTTAAGGCTGTTAAAATTTCAAAATTTTGGAACTTTATAATTTTTATAAATTAAGCAAGCATTTCTGCAATTTTTTAATGCTTTACTTTTGCCGTATTCGAACGACGATTAGAGCGAATAAAAGTATTTGCTTCTTGTCCACACGTAGTTTCTACTTTAACTCCTCTTGACATACAGTCGTCGTCGTCATTCATTTCATGACTTGGATGATTCTAACTTGTCAAGAGCTGCTTTCGAAGGACGACTTGAAGTATATTGTGAGATTATTCAATTCCTTCACTCGTCGGTGAATTCTGGTTTATTTATAACGTTCCTCCCACCGTCTCAATAGTACCAATAACGAAGTTACAGCTACAAATCAACAAATCAGAAAGAAGCACAATGAAAGCATTATTCACTATAGACATGATCCGGTACGGCAAATAACAGAAACATGACAATGTTTGAGGCAATTAGTTGTTATAAATTTCAAAATAAAATCACCAATTAAATTATTACAAATAGAATTACTCTAATAAATTGATAGGGTAAGAAAAAATTAATTATACCATTACTTTTCAAATAATGAATATGTCTTGATGGATAACAGATATCACACACACATACACATAATATATATCAATGACAAAACTACCAGTTGAAAAGAAATCTAGTCGCTTTTGTAAAAAATTGCTGAAAAGGTTAATTTATATTCATTTGTTGAATCATCGGTTGTCCTGATATTCCTTTCAGATTATTAAGACAATGTTGTACACATTTTATTTTAAATTATCGTTAATATCTGAAATTAATATAATTTTGAGTGGATTTATAGCAGGTTTAACACTTTCTCTTTTCAAATATAGGTCACTATATCATTCTGTTCAAAAATGATTTCATAAAATTCTGGCTGATTGGGACGCGTTTTAATAAAGTTGGACGAGAATTTATCTCTATGCATGTGTGTGAGCACAAACTTACGCAGCTCCAATTTCATTAAAGAGCAATGACATTTTTCCTATTTTTCAATTGTTTTGGATACAGGAATCATTGCACTGCACTGACGAGTTTTGTTTATTCATATAATGATTCAATTTGTATAATTTAAAAGCATTGATTTGAATATCTTTTATTTAATACATACTATTATTCCAGGAGTTGGGTGTTAATTATGCCTCTTTAAATTGATTATTTTTCAAGCTTCGCACAAATGGCAGTTAAGAACGATGTGATTAATTTATAACGATATACTATATATATATATATATATATATATATATATATATATATATAATATGTGTGTATGTCAAGTATTAATGTGAATATATTTCAAATGCAAGTATTGCAATATATTTCAAATAAGAGTTTGGGATTTAGCGGAAATCGAAGTTATGAAAATTGGATGGCTTACAAAGCAGATCGGTAAGAAATAACATTAACATGAGTATGCAAGTTCAGCCATTTTTGTTTTTAAACACACATCTTGAGTTAACTTATAATTTTGGAATGGAGTAACCTTCTGTGCAAATTATGATTTTAAAATGTTAAAGCCAGATTTTAGATTAGTATGTCGATTATTCTGTAAGTTCTTCGTTTTCGAAAAAGTTCTCAATTCTAGCTTCCAAAAGGTTAATTTTAACAACGATCAGTTTGAGGGGGACGCCAAAAGTTCCCAACTTGGTTGGCTTATCTTTGATTGTGACGTCACTGGTTTTGTTCGGCTGATTAGGTGGACTTGTGCGACGGAAATTAAATTTGTGAAACTAATTTAGTGTCCAACTCCCACCCAACCACTGATAGCGAAGAAAGATGTTTCCCCTTCCGGTTGGGGAGGGGTGACACGAAACTATTTCGCACACTGTCGAAAACGGAATGCCAAAAAGAGATGAAAGAAGCAACCAATGCGACATCTTAGATTCTGAAAATATAGCATACGGTATTAATAAAATAGATAGGAAAATAAAGATTTTGTTGGTGAAAGCACGTTATTAAAATAATTTAACATACGAAAATTATTCGATGTATAACAAATGTAGAGCTTATTGGTACAAGCATAATTTCGAGATAAAATGTGAATTTTTCGTGCAAATACTACTACTGATTTTTATTTTGAAAATTCATCTTCTCAATACTTTCAGTACAAGGGAATCAACAAATCGAGGTGATTTTAGAGAGCGCATAAAGTTTTCGTAGACAGAAAGAAAGGCAAATTTTCTATAGCGTTTTGTGAGTTTGTTGCTTAGATTTTCTATGAATGATGTTGTCATTGAAAGTAGCTATTGGAGAAAGTCGTGTAGGCTTGAAACCGAATATTTCTGAAAGTAAACTAATATTAAGTTTCAGAAAATCAAAATATCGAGCATGAAATTTGAGCTACTATTGGTAGACCAAAATTGACCATTCAGTCTATCAAACACAAGTTTTAGTTGTAGAACGTTGCAAAACAGTGCTAGATATGAACGACTATCTTTACAGATATTCGCTTACAGACATTTTTAAACGTTTTTGAAAGATATATTCATTAATAAGGGTTCTTAAGCTTGAATCAGATAGAATCGAGAATCATGGGAACATCGGTATACGTAACTGCATTGCGAACCGCATGTAGGAAATGAAACTTTCAAAGTCCATATGTCGAAGGGGAAACTTTTCATGAACAAAAACAGTTGGATTATCATTCTTCAAGAAAAACATCGATGAAAGTCAATTGTTTTGGAAAAACAATTTTTTTAAAAACGAAAGTACATTTAGTATTTTTGGGTCGGACAGCAGGCGGGGAAAAAACACGGAACTCAGAGATGCATCTTCGAAACAAAATTGTATTATGCATTCTTGGCTATCCTGTTTTCTACAATTAGAGAAGCCTGAAGGTGGGAACATGTTAATTCCAAGTTGTATGGGTGCTTTGGAGAACAGTAATTAAGGCAGCATTTATGGCAGTGTTAGTCATCATTTTCATATTCATATTTTGAAAAGATTTATATTCTTGTCCGACATTAATGATAATCACGTCTCCGCGCATATTAGCAATCCCAATAACAGAGCCTTAAATAATCCGCTATAGGTGTTATATATCATACAAACGTTTGTGAAGTATTTATCCTCAGTCAACTGATCTTAATCCTATCTAAAATTTATTGGAAACTCTTGACAGATATTTCAGATTTCGACATATTTCTACAATAAATAAATAAAAGAAAAAAATGAGTTGATATTCTTTGGGACTATATACCATATTCTGCAACGGTAAATAATGGTGATTAAAAACCATTATTAAAGCTGAAAAATACTCTACAGGGGTTGACTTTAAAGTTTATTTCAAAAAATACGTAAAATTACGAACTTTACGAACACTACGAGAGGATGAACTGTTTGTTTTCTGCATATTTTACTTGGTATGTAGTACTTTCACATAGAAACAGTAAAATTTGTTCCATTGTAAGTATGTACTTGTAAATTTACATACTTTAAATTTTTCATTCATAGTTTTTTTAAAAAGGGACTTTTTATATCACAACAGTGACTGTGCGAGTAATCTTACACGCATTGTACAGTGCCGGCACAAAAATCCTTACATTTGTGCTAAAAAAAATTTACATGTAAAATCTGACGATATTAACCACAACACGAATTGTGAAATGGGGCTAAGTGATAACGTATGATATTAGTACCCTCTAGGTCACTTTTTCCCACCTAGCCATTTTTTATTTCGTGCCTTGAGTTTCTAGAGTAAGCTTAGATTTACTTCTCTATTACCGGACAGTATTTTATTATAGTCTAAAAAGTTTGAGCTTAAATACCTGTACTCCCACTACACACGATGGGTCTCACAAAGCTTAAAAGGGAAGAAAAATCGGCTAGAGAAGGAGAAATGATCAGCTTATTGAAAGGGACAATTTAACGGCCTCCTAACAGGATATCGAGAGAGACAAGTTCTAGTGAACCTAACAAGACATCAAGTAATTCTTTTATAACCGCGATTAAACTCAAAAGCTACAAGCTAGAACAATTCGTTACCTAGGTCACCATGCAACGAAAAAGTCTATAATAATGAAAAAAAAGGCTTCATTTTTGTAAGGCATATAAAAAATCTAAAAAGTGAGAAAGTATTAGGTTTAGTGATGAGAAAACTTATGAAAATTTGTGCCTCACCCTCTTAGTACAACTTACAATTTATAGTTAAAATTGTTAAACACCTGACAATAGGATGGAATAGGGCAGAGGAGATTTATACTTTCTTCCTGAGAATGGGACTGCAGTTATGTTAAAACTTCTAGAAGAATGTTTGCTTATCTTCGGACAAATTATCAGCGTGATTATTTTATGTGGTTGCAAAGTAAAGGTAGTTACAAAGCTTTTCAATGTTCATAACATTAAGATTTTAGAATGATAAGGTATTTCCACTGACCTTAACTCCATAGAAAATGCATGAAATTGTATAAAAAACAAAATTGAAGAGCCACTTTAGCTGTCTAATGAAGTGTCTGAAAAACTATGAATGGTTATAAACCACCCCTATTTTGGAAAACTTACTAAATTCATTCCCAAACGACTTGAAATTGGAATAAAATGTAAGGGTTGCATGACAAAATATTACCTAATGTAATATCCGAAATAGTACTTGAATTTTAATTTCTGGGGTTTCATTAATCTTGTAAAAACTTTTTGCTGGTAGTGTATATTCCCAATATTTAAAGGATTTCAGATTGCATATAACAATTTTCTTCGAAAAAAAAAGAAAAAAGCGGTTTCTTTTGTTCCAAAGGTAGTATATTCACAAGAAAAAGTTTCGAAATAATGAATAGCGTTGCTCCTATGACGATTATAAATTGTCATAGATTCTTTGTTACAGAACTAGAGAATTAAGTGTAATTGGTGTGTATATAATAATCCGACTTTATTTGCAATAGCCTTACCATTTTATTTGTTTATTAATCTTCGTCCCCAGAAAAGTGGATGACAGGAGCTTTGGAATTTTTTTCGTTTTTGTTTCCACGATACGTTTGGGGAACTGTAACAGCTGCACTGAGCGGGGGGAGGGCTGGTGGCATATGGGGACGGTATCGGAGAGGGGTGCACAACATTCTACTCACCGAAATCGGCTTTACACACGCTTTAGTAATCTTGAGACAGTAATGGCACTAGCGTTTTCGACGCAACCTAAAAAATGTTTAAAATTTTTCTATTGCTTCAAAGCTTGTAAATTGAAACAAGAGCAGAATTTAACAATTTCATTTTTATTATTAGTTTCGTAATCTAAATCAAAAATGAGAATTAAGGATAGTGTTATGTTATCAGTAATCGCTTGTTTCTTTGGTTTGTTTGGATCTACTTGCATCTCTTGAAAAGCTATACAACACTCTTGGCTGATAGTGAAGATTGTCAGCTCCTGTTGTATTTGATTTTATAACTTATTTCCTAGATTCAAGGAATCGAAATAGATTTTTAATTATCATGTTTATTTCTTTCGCACTATAGTTAAGGCTTTTTAATTTCTCAAATCGTGCTTAACGTTTAAAGCCGACTCTGGAACACCGTCCAAAAAATATCCCTCAACAGAGTCATTGGTACTTCAAAGTCATTTCTTAGAATCTGACAGAGTCACACCCTGAAATAGCTTAAATGAGTTACAAAAGATCCTACTGCTTTCTCTTTTGTGTACACGAGGGGCATAATTACAAATTCAGAAAATGGATTTAAATTTAGGCTGAGATACTGGTAGAAATTCGGATGTTTTCAGAAGTCCACTTTATCGTCTGGCTTCTAAGCAAACTGA
Organism: Pardosa pseudoannulata; assembly: GCA_032207245.1. NCBI lineage: Eukaryota > Metazoa > Arthropoda > Arachnida > Araneae > Lycosidae > Pardosa > Pardosa pseudoannulata. The sequence goes on along the minus strand of CM063502.1, from coordinate 3,553,574 downwards.
CCATATAAGATAGTTGAAAATCGTCCAGTCATAGTACTCAAACGTACGTCTTTGGATTAGAATCCAGTCTGTAACGTGTTCGCCCAAACGCACAAGTGATGAGAATGTGTCTGTATTTCCTTTTGTATCCCTGCAACCTAAAAATATATTCCAAAACCATATTAGCAGACCCATTTCAGGGGAGAAACAATAATTTGAACCAAACTGGCTGTGCGGTAAGACACTGAAATGAAAAAGGTTTATTAAGCACTTGACATTGTCCAGTCACGTGACTGGCGTGATTCAATATTGTGGATTTGGACACTGCTAGTATTCTTTCTACGGTATCAAAGATTTTCTTTGCAAAATTATATAAGTCGACTAGAAACTACTAGATTTCTAAAAAAATATGCATACATACTTTTATACTCTCTATTTAAATTATTATTTTTGTTCTTTCATGGCTGAAAAAAAAAAGTAGTCTATTATGACTTCCAAACAAAGTTGGAATTAACCAGTTTCGAACTGTGCTTAAAAAAAAGAATTTAGAGTTACATCAAAATAATGTTAGAACTTGAGTAAACAAAATTTATCTCTAAATCTCGTTTTATAAAGCATTGTTGATACTAAACTTAAAAAGCATAGGATTTCGATAATTGAAGATTTTTTTTTCTTTTTTATCGATGTTGCGAAGATTGCTAATCTATATTCAAGCGTGGTTTGTTGATAAAGAAACTCTTGAAGAATTAGTGTTTTCAGACTGTTTACAATGCATGCTTTTAATATGCTAATATTTGAGATTAAAGTGGATTGTTCTGCTCATTCCATGTCGCATTCTAAAATGAATGGTTCTTAGAGCGGGAGTTATCGATAAGCCAGCCTTATCCCTGTTATTTAGTTTCAGCTTGTATCAACCAATTACGATATAACATCAATATAAACTAATAAGGCTTAGTAATATGACATTGAGCATTTATTTATACTTTCAATTATCAGATACTGGATCAGATACAATTTATCAAATACTGGAATAAATCTTATATCCTTAAACTAAAGCAAATGAAAATGACCTAATTTTTAAACCCATATCGGGTATACAATATAATGATACTCTACTAATTTTAAATGATTATTTCATGAAAATGATCTGTTTGAACATTTTCTGCCGCCACGTGTCATTAATTTTGAAAAAAACAGATTTCAATTTTCATCCAGAGCCCGTGATACAAAACAGGACACGCCCCTCAAGTTGCATAGTTCAAATGTTGATTAAGCTCAAGGAAAATACTGCGGGATATTGAACTTTAAACAGAAGTTAATTTGTACTAGCTGGTTTCAAGGCAATCCAACATCAATATTTCTTTAATAGCTTGAGGCCACATTTGTATAACATACTTAATTCACCTCTTCATAGGGTTTACTGCCCCCGTCATAAAATGGTCAACAGAACTCGCGGCATTGTAGAGGTGAATGCTTAATAGGCAAGTTATTAAAAAACTTAATGTACCAAAAAATCTAATACTGGATATATATTTTATTTCCTGTGTTTTTTTATTATAACCAAAACTAATCTATCCAATATTTGCACTTGTCTGCTATAATGACTTAAAAATTCCCAAATTGGACTATTTCTCGAATTCAAATTTTACCTTTTCAATGGACAAATATATCCTCATCTCAAAAGAAAAAAATCAATTAAAGTTATATCTGAGAAAAATATATCTTTCAATAAAATGTTTCTTATACAAAGTAAGTTTTCTAATGCTGGATTACTGGTAAACTGCTATCAAAATAAAAAATCTGCAGGTAAAAGTTTTGCATAGAATATCTGTACGTATTGTGTATTGATATGCTTTGCAGCGTCGTCAGTGGTGTCGAGAATGTGGCAAGGCACATAAGGAATGTTGTATCAGTTTTGTGGTATGCGGCAAATTTGTCAGCGTCGTGAAATTCAGCAAGTGGAACTTGAGAGATCAGAGGTTTACAACTGGAGATTAAAAAAAATCGTTGTTCCATAGTGTCATGAAATTGATTAATGTTCAATACTTGCATATTCTTCGTTTTCTGAGATTAGAGCTGGTAGTGGTCATCTCTTCATTGGTAAATTTAGGCGACCATCCAAGAAATGAAACTAAATTACCATTTTTAGTTTGATTTTGATTACATTATTAATTTGAATCTGTACTTAGGATGTACTATTTTCTTCTTGTCATTTGTCGATATTAATTTAAATAAACTGACATTGTTGAGTGATATCCTTCAAAATTCAATTTTTGGGGTAGAAAAGCTTTTCATTTATTTTTAATTTCACTCTTTTATGCGGTTGTAAAATAATTAATGTAGTAGATCTTTAGCTACTTTGCTTAAACTTTGAACAGACTAATTTTCTGTTTCCGTTGCCTACATTCTCATGTTTATTCTTGTATTTAAAATGTACAAATGGACATGTACCCCCAAAAATGTATAGCACAAGGTTCTCCAGCTATTTTAAGAAACTAAAATGATTAAATCTTTGTTTTAATTAAACCGTGTGTACCTTTTATGCTTCTTTCAGAATTTTACGTCCCTTATCACGGATAGCGTTTCCAATGTTGCCCTTACAAGTTGGAAAACACTTTAGGTAGAGCAACCATAGGTGGAGAATGAGACTTTTTTACTTCACTTCTCTCTAACCATTTTCTCTGCCACAAATTTTCAAGTAAATTACTTTTTAATATTTAATGACTAATATTTTTACAAACTTTAAAATATTTAAGATATAAAAATTATCTCTTATACCTGCATATCCTTCAATATTTACTTTTTCCATTAATTGCTAATCATTATGTTGATTTCGAAATAAAGAAATAAATGCATTTTGTATCTATTACCTATATTTTATGTGATTGTAGGAGAAGGAAAATGCTACTGATTAACCGATATTCAAATTTTCGTTTAACTGGTTGATAAAATAAGAGTCTGTAAATTTATAAAAGTCGAAAGATCTGTAAGTAGTAGTTTTCAAAAAGATGACAGCCCCCTAACGGAATTACGCGGAGTTGGGATGTCAGGGAAGCGGACAAAGCGGGCTGTGAGGTGGCAAACGACGCACTTATCCGCCTTATTAAAAGAGCAGCTGAAACTAATTGTTTTCCTGCTCCCCAACTCCCCAGATTAGACATCAGGGGCTCTCTCTTTCCACCAAAATGCACACAAATAATTGCACTCTTTGGCTTGTTTTAAACTCTTTCCCAGGTATGGTTCATTTACTAGTCTAGAACATAGGGCTATTTCTCCATTTCTTATTGATTTTGTGCTTGCTTTTAAATTTTTACTACCCTTGATGGTTGTTTTAGTTAATTTCTACCTTGTGATTCTTAATAGATAAACAGACAGATAAAATATGTATATATAAAATGGTAACAATATTTTAATAATTGGTATAATTAACTATAATTGAAAAGGCAGCATTCGACTTTTTTTACTTGTAAAAGGGGGAGGTGACCAAGAAAAGAGTGATAACCTCTGATCTAGATCAAGGATGTCAAAGATGAAAATTACCCAAAACAATGGTATATTGTAAAAGTATTAATTTCAATGTCTTGTCTCTTTTTTATGTCTCTCGTTGGGTCTGACGTAGATGTTTTCTTATGCTATACGGGAAAATCGCTAACGAAATGTTACCTATGTACCGTGACTTTCCCACACAGTTTTCAAAATTTTTCCAGAGTAATAAATAGTTTTAAATAATTTGAGTACGAAATCATCTCGAATATTTTGCTCTTGACTGTGAGGGTAGCTTCACTAACCGCTGCGTCAATTTTGAAAGATTTCTCGTAGTTTCAGAAACAGAGATTATGTTATTTTGTCCTTGCATCCCTACAATCAAATTCAAACAGAATTTGATTTTTTTCTTTTGTATACTGTACCGCTCGGGGAAAAAATACACTCCTATAAAGATTCCAGTTTTTATTTTTTGGTGGCCTGCATAATCTTATTTGGACCGATTAGTCTTTGAGCTTGCCATGCCTAATTTAGATTACATTCCAAGATCAATTTCATAAGTTTGAGATAGAATAAGTATCGGTCGGATTTTGAATAGAATAATTTTAGTTCAGTTTCCCCTACTTTTCCCCTTTACACACAAATTTCAATCGTGGGATGTCTTAGTGGTCAGTAAGATCTCTTCAGAAGTTGTCAGGCTGAATAATTTTAGCTGTTGCTTCGTTGTTCATCCTATCAACACTTACACAGTCATATATTTCCTTAGCTTCTGCCGAGGATAGGATGAGTTCTCGCATTTTCTTATATTTAAATAATTGTTTTAAATTCCGTTAGATATTTTCTGATTTCAAGCAGACGTGTTTCTCGGGATTATAAAGTACTTCAACATAAGACATAATCCAGCGAAAAGTTATCCAGAACATGAAGTATAGTCATTTGGGTAATTTCAAAATTCTGTTGCTTCTATAATGGTTTGATCTCCATTAAATCTTGACTGCGACTTTCTAAAACTTTAATCTGACCATACTAACTTTAATCTGCCCATACTAACACTAAATATGAGAAGAAAACTGCCTTTTTTTTATAATATTTCTTCTGGAAATATTTTCTTGTTGCTTATCGTGGATGAGATATTTAAATGACCCCTTTTCTTAATCGTAACTTTATTGTTGAGAAAAAAATGGGGAAACTTGGACTGTTCTTGTTCACATAAGTGTGTGGTGCGAATTTGTAAAAAGTGGATGCTCTAGATTTCCGGTTACCACAAGCGCCACGGTAATAATCAGGAAAAATGAATAAAAAATTGCACTTTTAAAATGAAATGTTTTTGTCTTAGTCTACAACATCTTATTCTGAACCAAACTATCCAGAAAATGACAAATAGTTACAAAAATATGTGCATCATTAAAATAATCTAACCTGTATTAAATAGTTTATAATCGGTCAAGGTGACTTGTAACCTTAATCTCAGAATCCTATTAATTTTAGTTTTGTTTAAATGGATTTCTATAATTTTTTATTCTTTTTTTTCAGGTCACCCTCATTTTTTTAACCAACTTTCGAGTGGCTTAGACATAGTCTGCATGGCAGGAGAATGGCTTACAGCTACATCCAACACAAATATGTAAGTCCAAACTATTTCACTGATTTGAGTTGAATTTTTTTGTGAACGTAAAATCTTTTTGGAGACTAAATGAAGATAGCATAAATTTAGAAAACTGTCGGATAATCCCAATGTCCTAGTAGCTAGAGAGGTAGGAAGGTAGGTAAATCAGAATAGGTTAGAAGTTTCAATATATAAATCGTGACATTTCTGAAGAGGGAAAATCTTTAAATACAATTTTTTTGTTTTTTATAAGTTCATAATGCTAATTTACTATAAAGAAAAAATATTTTTAAGGAGTCTGATTTATTTTATTTAGTTGTCTGAAGATAAACTAAAAGTTCCTGTTTTGAGATATAAGAATTGAAATTTTCAATTTTCATTCGGAAAAAAAGAGACAAGCGTTTAAAATAAAATTTAAAAATTCTATTATTTTAATCATTTTAAGCGAACAGTCTCTTAAAATGTTACTCTCTCTTTAATTCATCCCTTTAAATTCTTCCCGAATAGGTTAAATATTTTGTTATCTATCAAAAGACTCTCTAATCCTTAGAGACAAGAAACTGTCTACTGTCATCAGTTTTTAAATCGGTCACAACACTGGATTCAGCTGAAGTGTAAATAATATTGAAATATTTCATATTATTAGCTGTATTAATTCAATGGAGATTTTAGAATTTCCATTTTGGAGGATATTGACTCAATACCAAAAAAAAATTTAATTCGATTACTCTTTTGAATCATTATCTTTCCAAGCAGTTCAATTCTCCGTTGTACATCAAATTTGATAATTTGAAATAAACGTTATAGGACCTGTATAATATATAAAAGTACTAAACAAAGAAACAAATAAATGCAATACAATAGGTAAATTTGCTTATTTATTCACAATTTTCAACAGCATAATTTGTTCACTAAGATGTAGTAACTTTGCCAACCTTTTTTCAATTCAGAATAAAGTTCTGCTAAGTTTTT
>CM063502.1:3369509-3547434 GCA_032207245.1 Pardosa pseudoannulata | reverse complement strand
TTTAACCGAGGAAAACTGTGTTTAAAACAATTACGTGGTATGACGTCACATTGCTAGAAATATTGCTTCTTTCACTTAGTTATCATGTGATAAATTAAAAATTTAATCGTTTGCTTTTAACCGAGGAAAATAATGCTTGGAATAATGACATGAAAAGCTCGAAAAAGGGGGAAGGAATGGATTTCGAACGTTAAAAATTTACAAAAACCTTCCCAGGAATATACCTAAACATTTCCCAAATTTTCACGGCGATTGGATGCATGGTTTTTGAGTCTATTGAGTACATACAGACACACACAAATTCATTTTTATATATATAGATTTCCTAATTTGTTCTTTATAGATAAAATAAATAATTACATTTAACGACATTAATTTTAATCGATAAAGTTAATACTTTTTTGTTTAACTTACATATTTTCTTAGATTATATGAGATTAATATTATTACTAATTTAATTGCTGATGTGTTTATCCCCGTTTTTATGAATCGAGAACTTCATATCGTGTCTCACTGGATGAAAGTACACCATTAACAGTTAATAACTCATAGACTAACACGGAAGACCTACCTCTTCGGCCTAGATTTGCGCGCCCTTGGTGTCAGACCATCTGAACTAATTGGCGCTTTGGCAGTGGTCTGGGACCTTGGCGATGGTCTGCTGCTATGTAGTCTGTGATCTTAACATTGAAAGCCCTAATCCGTTGGCGATTCTAAACGGTTACCAGAAATCTTTCCCTGTTGTCGTTTTGGACTTGGAAAATTTTGAGACTGAAAGCGATAGTACTTTGTTGAGATTTGTATATTAATAAAGACCGACCTCTTCGGCCTAGATTTGCGCGCCCTTGGTGTCAGACCATCTGAACTAATTGGCGCTTTGGCAGTGGTCTGGGACCTTGGCGATGGTCTGCTGCTATATTTTAACATTGAAAGCCCTAATCCGTTGGCGATTCTAAACGGTTACCAGAAATCTTTCCCTGTTGTCGTTTTGGACTTGGAAAATTTTGAGACTGAAAGCGATAGTACTTTGTTGAGATTTGTATATTAATAAAATCAACCGAAAGTAAGGGTTTGAATTTACTTATATTAACACTTTATTGTGAATATTATTTACATGTTAACTATTAACTGATCTTTTTTTTTTTTTTTTTAATTTTCCAGCATTTTTGTCTGAAAAAGCAGAATTTCATTTATTTTTATTCGCGAATGTTCTAACGGACATTTTAAAATTACTTTTTCTGCTACATTTTACTACTGTATTTACATATGCTTTGCTAATAAGTAACCTTTTTTATAGCATTTTTGTTTGAAAAAAAAATTCTTATATTAACTAAGCCATTTGGCCAATATTTAAATCCAGTCAACCGAATTTATCTGTTTGAATTATCTTATTACCACTTTATTGCGAATATTATTTACATGGTTTTCTAATAACTGGTATTTTTTTTTTCAATTTTTTTCATTTGAAAAATTCAAAGAATTTTATTACTTTTGTTAGCAAATGTTCTAACGAGTATTTTAAAATTTCTTAATATGATACATTGTATACACTTAATATGATACATAAATATTTGTAAGAAGCCCTTGGTGTCAGACCATCTGAACTAATTGGCGCTTTGGCAGTGGTCTGGGACCTTGGCCGCTTTGGCAGTGGTCTGGGACCTTGCCGATGGTCTGCTGCTATGTAGTCTGTGATCTTAACATTGAAAGCCCTAATCCGTTGGCGATTCTAAACGGTTACCAGAAATCTTTCCCTGTTGTCGTTTTGGACTTGGAAAATTTTGAGACTGAAAGCGATAGTACTTTGTTGAGATTTGTATATTAATAAAATCAACCGAAAGTAAGGGTTTGAATTTACTTATATTAACACTTTATTGTGAATATTATTTACATGTTAACTATTAACTGATCTTTTTTTTTTTTTTTTTAATTTTCCAGCATTTTTGTCTGAAAAAGCAGAATTTCATTTATTTTTATTCGCGAATGTTCTAACGGACATTTTAAAATTACTTTTTCTGCTACATTTTACTACTGTATTTACATATGCTTTGCTAATAAGTAACCTTTTTTATAGCATTTTTGTTTGAAAAAAAAATTCTTATATTAACTAAGCCATTTGGCCAATATTTAAATCCAGTCAACCGAATTTATCTGTTTGAATTATCTTATTACCACTTTATTGCGAATATTATTTACATGGTTTTCTAATAACTGGTATTTTTTTTTTCAATTTTTTTCATTTGAAAAATTCAAAGAATTTTATTACTTTTGTTAGCAAATGTTCTAACGAGTATTTTAAAATTTCTTAATATGATACATAAATATTTGTAAGAATTTTATTAATTTCTGTTTAGCGGATGTATATCTATCCAACGTACATTTTAATTTGAGTTACATTTTGTTATTCTTACCGCTATTTTATTTAAATTTAAATAATTTGTTTTTTAGCTGTTGTATGAAGTAGTCTATTAGGGTTGTAATTCAGGGGGAAAGGGGTTTATAAACCTTGTTATGCTCTTTCTATTTGTTTCTTTTAATATTTTCAGTTGTTAGATCTGTGTTTTAAGATTAAATTACCGATATAGGACTCTCTAAGAGGAAATGACCTTTAAATCTTGAGAGGTAAGCAGTTTAAAATTCACATTTAGTAAATTATTATATCAAGCTAAAACTTTAAAGATTCTATGTTATTTTTATAAAAAAAATTTTATACGTAAAATTATTTCTGTGTAATAGGTGGTATAAAAATATTTATAATAAAGTAGATTTTTTTTTAAATGTGAATGAGTTATGTACAAAGTGCTATTGGCAATTCCATTCTCTGCAAGTATTTGAATCAAGTGTTTTTCATCTATATCAGCCAAGCTATTTTCAAATATAAATTTTTAAAATATATTTTTTCTGTTAGATTAATTTTGCCCCTTATATACATTCAAAACAGACCCTTCACATAAAACAGATGAATCATATTTGCAACAATTCACCTGGATCATATAGGTAAATCAGTTGACCAGTAAAATAATTTATTTATGGCTAAAATACTTATTTATGTAATTTATTTTATGGCTCTTAACTTCAGAGACATTGACTGTTAGCTTATTTTTTACTCTGTGCAAGTTAACATTCAGAATCAGTATTTCATCATCCTATTTATATATGTGACTAGCAGTAATACATTGTTTCTAAAAATTGATGCATTATTTTGTATTCTCTGACACCAATTGTGAAAAATAAATAATACATCAATTCTAAAATTGGGGTTTCATCCTGAGAAATTGTCCACCAAAGGAAAATAATTTTTATTCTTCAATATTTTTTAATGATGAACTAAAATATTTTTAGATCAGTTTTATTTCAGTAATCAGTAAAAGCCTTTATGAGTAGGACCTAGTGTATCATAGACCATAAAGATCAAAAACACACCCACTCGCTTAATATACTAATTATTATTTTCATTTTACCCCTTGGAAATTTTGTATTATGTTCTTTGAGGTAAATGTTTCTATAATTTTTTAAAGTGTTACCAATAATGGAGCTATCATACTTGGCATTTTAGTTTTATTACTGTATACCAATATAATTAACTTCTTACATGAATGTATGTATATATTTATACACACACACACACACACACACATATATATATATATATATATATATATATATATATATATATATATATATATATATATATATATACACACACACACACATACACATATGTTGTAACATTATTTTTTTAAACATTGAATGACTAAAAATAATTGCCTTAATATTTCAGTTGTTTATTTTGTATGCGTAGTAACATACTCAAATTGTGAAACTTTAAAAAAAGTTTTGTGTAATTAAATTCTTTTCTTGTACAATGCAATATCATCAAAAATCTCATTATAATACCTAGATGTCAAAAGAATAGATTCGAAGTGAAATTGGAAGCTGTAGATACTAAAATGCTGGAAAGAGTACATAGCTAAGGCCTGCAAAGGACTGTTGTGCTCGTAAAGAAGAACAATGAAATGGAAAATCATGAATATAAATATAAAATTTCTGCTCTATAATAACTTAGTAAATATTTTTTATTCAACATCAGTAGTTAATTAAGTTTTTATGATTAGTAATATATAATAACTGAGTTAAAGTATTGTATTAATTAAATCATTTTATTTGTGGGAATATAATTTAATGGAATAACAAATGCAAGAAAAGAAAATTTATGAAGCCAATTATTCAGCAGGACAACAGTCATCTATAATTTCAAACTAAATTTGTAGTCATACTTGAATGAAATTTCTTAAACTTGAATGGAAATTAATGAAGTGTATATGTATGTTTTAATACATAACTTGATATGTTGTATATGTTTAGATTAATTAGCAATATAAAGAGAAAAATCTGTGGACTTTTCTTTCTCAATGTACTTTTAATTTTTCAAGTTATTCATGAAATTAGTTTAAATTTGGCTTATGTTGAGGAGCATAAATTAAATATGCTTCAATATTTACGAGGCAAATTTAAATAAATTCAATATTAAAAACTTACAGCATAATTTAAAAGATAATTTTCAAGTAAAATGAAATTATATACAGCATTATACATCTGTTTTATAGTGTATTTATGTATGCAAACAAACCTATGAATGTAAGATGTATATATGTATGTATTTTGCATGTGTGTGTGTAATGAAATTACTTTTTTTATGAAATTGATTGTTCACTGTACTTTAGATTAAGACTTTTGAACCCTCCATGCAAATAAATTCTGGCTCTATCACTGGTATTGGTAAAATAAGAAACCATTTTAAACAATTTGTCAGCTAAGAACAGCCTACCTCAGTTTTACTCTAGTTCATGGATGTGCCTTAGACTTTTAAACTAATTAGTATTTAAAGTTCCTTTTACTCTATTATTTAATAGAAGCATTGAGGATTAATGATTCATTTATCATGGAATCATTAATGCTCTTATGTCTATTGAAAAAGTAGATAGCAATTATATGTATGCATGTAATAAAAGCTCTGTTAGTAATACTTCATCTCTAAAAAAATTATTAAACTTGAATTTATATGCATAAAAAGCGGGTAAATAATAAAGCATAAAGTTTTTGTGCAATTTATCTTATCAAGAATTGGAGATGAAATAATTTTAATGAAATTTTTGTGTTAATACTGCAATTTTATATTTATTAAAATTTATATCTGTATTTTCTTTGTTTTAGATTCAGTGGAAAGAATAAAGAGAACTTATGAAATTTTGTGGATATAATAATCAATTTTGTACTTTTAAAAATATTATTGCAATAAAAAAATGTATTCAATTTTTTTTCTTAATAAAGAAAGAACACATTTTTTATTTGAATTTTTATATTATCTTATAGCAAATAAAAATAGCAAAATAATACTATATAGTAATTTTGATGTAAAAGCAGTTAGCTTTTACATAATTAATACACAGAATATTCTCAGAAATATTTCAATTTATAGAAAAGTGAAATGTTTAAAGATCAATTAAAAGGGTAAATTTCATAATTGATATTCAATATCTGTACAAATAGTGTCAATATTAGATAAACATAATCAAAGAAATTAGAATACTAAAGAATGCACATTTGTGAATTAATTATAAACAGATAAATTTGTATTAAATATATTCTATATAAGCTAACTATATAGAATATATTAGAGATTTAACACAGAGCTACATAAAATTATTCTAGAAAAGCAATTATGATTGGTTTTGTTTTTAATAGCTTAATGTATAAAATAAAAAAAAAGTCAATAAAAAGGTATCAAACCACCTCTACGCGAATTTTTTTTTAAATAATTAAGAAAAAGTCGCCAAAAGAGCGATAAACATAACTATCTGGTAACCATGCTATAGTTCCGATCGTCTGACAGAGGGGACGCCACTTTCTATGCGAGTCTTATGTTACAGAAGTGTATCGCTATTGCCTATGGGAGTGAGCTGTCTTAGTGTGTTAGTCTATGTTGATATCTATGTTGAGTGATTTTACGGTATTGAACTCGTTGCAGAGATGAAACTGCATATTTTGATTAACCATAATTAAATTAAAAACTTATCTAGATGAACATTTTTCTTTTATCAAATCAGTATACTTATTACCTTTATTTTATGTTGATAATAATGGTATAAAAAAGGTATAAAGTATAATATAATACCTTTTAATATAAAGGTATAAATACAATGGTATAGTAAAGGCTGATACTATTACTTTTTAAGGTAGGGCATGTTATTAAATTTAATTCAAACTTATTTTATAAAAAATTAAGTGTTGTAGACATAATACATAAAAACTTTATTTTGGAATATGTCTTCATAAATATGCCAAATTCTCTAAATTTTATTATTTAATCCAAATTATCTTTTATGCCAAATTTCAGTGTATATTTTATGTTACGGAAATTAAAAGATATTTCAGGATATTAAAATGATTTAGTAGAAAACTACCTAATTTAAAATAATGTCTCACAAAAATGTTGTTTTTCTGCTTATAACTTTTCATTTTGCAATATACCATTATTACATTATATTTTATTAACAGAAAGCTTAAGTAATTAATAAGTCGTGATTCATTTGTAGACACTTTTAATTTTTAATGTTTTAAATTAAATTACATATTCAAATATTTTATAAGTAAACATACATATATTTACAATCTATCAAGCATATAACTAATCTTTAAAGCAATTGTTGTATCATATGAAAGAAACATGCAGAATGGTCAAGTGCTGGATCATATGGCAAAATAGATAAGTATGCAAGAACTGAAATTGTGCTATATTGTGGTTTGTCCATATATTTCAACTTGTTTTCTGCTATAGGCTGGAAATAAAGTTTAAATGTCATTCTTTTTTTACCCTCTTCTATTCTTTTTATAACCAAAACTACTTGCCCAGGCAACTAATAGTCACCAAAACATAGATCTATCCATTGGTCTTCTTCAAAAACATTTTCAGAAGTTGACGTTGAAGCCTAATGAAATAATGTAGGTACATTCTTTGACAGCACTTTTGAAAGTTTGAATATGGCTTGATGCATATTTTGAGGATTTGATAATGGGCAATTTAGGGAAAATTCAATTGAGTTTGATGTTATGAGACAAATAAAATATAATTATCTTGTATTTAGTATGGATTTGCACAAACTGAACCATTAATTTAATTTTAGTGTCTCTTCCTCAAACTGTTTGCTTTCTTATGAAAATTATTTCAGTTATAACCTTCAGAAATTTTATGAATTACATTTTAAAAAATACTTAGAATCAACTATATCTTCTTTCTCTCTAAAACATTAATGAACAGAACAACTTTTGCCATCAACAACACCTTTTCAATGTGCTGTTTCAAAGAAGGACCAGTTATCCTCTATATTAAATTTTGCGTGAATGTGATATTTCTACTCTTCAATGAGAACCTTAAAATGTCTGTATTCCTTTTTTTGTTGCTTTGTTAGCTTTATATTTTAGTGCATCAGCTCTTGCCTTCTGTATTCTAATATATCACTGTGTTCTTGTTAATGGTATATGGAAAATGTATAGCAAGTTCTATAAATTTTATTTACTACTAAGTAATTAATATAGAAAAGTAATATATAAGTAATTATTATATAATTAACTCAAACAAATCAGGTTGCAAATATATTAAATTTTACAAATACTTCTAAGAACAATTTCAGCGTAATAGGAATAACATGCATATAATTACTTTGTTGCCATTGCCATCTAATAATTAATAAAATTGTTTAAATTTAAAATGTTATTTTGTTTTATAAATTCAACAAAATGGGATTATATAAGAAAATATTTAATCCTGGGTGTTTTTTTTTATTAAACTGAACTTTTTCTCATAGGTTTACACAAAAAGTATTTATCATGTCTGCAATGTTTTAGGTATGACCAATTTAAAATTTTTTTTAAATATTAACCCTCAAAAGTAATAAATATTTTATGCTTTTTTGCTGTAACATAGTTAAAAATCAGAGGAAATAATATTTTTTAGAACATAAATTAATAATTAATAGCAATCGTACAATAAAAGTTAGAAAATATTTTATTGAAATGCCAACATATTCGTCTATGAACACCCGTTTCAAATACAAAATGTTTGTATATGAGCTATGCAGTATTTCAGTCATTAATTGTTGAATTACAGCTTATGTTTTAATATATCTTGTTTAATTAAAAATATTAAAAGACAAAAAATATTTCTTATTTTGTATACTTTATGAAATATAAAGATTTTTCTCATTATTTTGATAAAATCAGTTGCATATTCATAAACAACCTTTAATATACTGTAGAATTCCATTCAATTTTATGTGTTTTATTTATTTATTTATTTTTTTTTTTAAGAATATGAGGTTACAAATATAGTGAGATCTCTCTTGTACATATAAAATTTTGATAATGTGAAATAACTTGTATAAATACTTGGTAAATTTTTAAATGCAATGTAAATGATAATTACTTTACACCATACTTAACTCTTTTTTCTCTGCTTGTTTAGGTATTTTGAAACATGAGTATATAATCACGTTGTGATGAATAGATTTAATGAAATTACAATTGATGCTGTTCCTCACAACTTACCAACAACTATTGATGAAGATGAAGGTCATAAATGTAAAATTGAAGGTGTCTTGTCTGAATTCACTTTAGAAGATTATAAATCAGCATTTTTTCTGTTGATAGATTTTATAACTGTTGAAGGATTCTTAAAACTGTCCGATAAAAATGTACCGTACCTTAAGAAGGCTTTTATTGAACTGTATGAGAATCGTTTAGATGAGAGTCTCTTAGTTGAACTACTTGGTATATTAAAGATGTATAAAAAGCTACGAATTTTAGGTACATGTTCTCATGTGTATGAGAGTAAAGAAAAATACAATAATCAAATTCATGGATTTTGGTAAGAATTTCAAATAGTTATATAATTATAAAGTGAACAAGAAAAGCTAACACTGAATAATGCAGAAATAAATTGGAGAGTATTCAATTGTTTTAATACTTAGTACTTAATACTGTTTTAATGCAAGGAAAAAAGCTTTTTGAAATTCTAAAACGTCTTGTTACAAGTTACTTGTTTGAACATTACCAGCATTAGCTTTTCTTGATTACTTTATTTGCATATTCCATAAAAATGTAGCTGAGCAAGGGTTGATTGAGTAGGGCACTGCTCTTTAAAACCAGATTTTATTGGTTCAAATCCTATTGCTAGCATGTATGTTCATAGCCCTTTGCAGTTAGCTGTAAGTAGTAAGCCCTGATGTATGTACTGTATTATTTTTTCAGTAACTGGAACAGTTAACTTAAAATGGGTCAGTATTTAAGCTCTTTATTTTTTAAATAACATCTGATCTCCTAATAACCAGGGTTTGCTAAACTTCGATTTAAAAAAACCCTATTGACCAGGGTTTACAAAGATGGGCCCAGTTTACAGGAAACCTACTAGGGTTTACTTGAAAAATTCAAAAAAAAAAAAAAAAAAAAAAAAAACCCAAAATAAGGGTATATATTTAAAATTTTAAACAAATATAAATTTAAAAAATTTCAGTTAATTTTGACAAAAACTATTTTAATATATAATTATATTAATCCTGAAATTTAAAAAAAAAATTATTTCAACAGATTAAATTTCCTACTAACACAAAAGTTAGTAGATACAATACTATACTACATACATAGTATGTAATCAAGATAAAGGTATGTGATACATATGCCTTACATAAAAAATTTAATCAACTATTACCTAAAACTAAAACTTAACTACATCAACAGTTTACTTTTTTCTACATTTGTCAAGATACAAAATTAAAATTGGACTTTTCATGTAATGATTCATCATATTGTTAAAAAAATATTTCTCAATGTTTGCTGGAGTTAAATGAAGAGAATGCATAAAGTCAGTAATATTTGGTGCCATCTTTGATCCTTGTCTTACCCATAATTTGCCATCATTTAGATGAGGAAAACTGGTTAAACACATTTTCTGTCCTCATTGATGCAGAATAATATTTAGTGTCATTAATTCTTAAAGCCAGTAGAGCTGGTAGATAGTTTGATAATAGTTTGGTCTGGTTAGCATCTGTATTTTCTTCTATACTGTACAAATGCTGACCTTGAAATTTAGAATTGATAAGGTATGCTAGGTGAGAAGTTAAATTGCTTGTTCAAAGCTGTTCATAAAATATTTGAAGTTATTCACCAGAAGTAGTATTTCACCAGATACTAAATCTGTTTCAACTCCAAGAGAAATTGACACAGATTCATTTTGCATACTGTCTAGAGCTTTCACAACTCAGATTCCTGATAAATGTTGATGTTTCCCACAATTTTAAATTTTAATTCATCAAGATTTGCATATTCTCTAGAGCTGTTTCCCTATATTAGTGGTAACTTAATAAAGTTATGCAATATATAAAATGGGATTAAAATTATATTCTATAAAGGAACAATTTTTCTGTATATAAATAATATATTATACAATAATGTAATATCACATTATGTTTAAATTATAAAATAAAAATATGCACACATATATTATAGTTGTTAAAAATACCTGATTTGTCCAGGAAAAATTAATTTTTCATAAGTCCCATGTTGATTTTTTTTTTTTTTTTTACTGATTCAACCCTTTTTTTTTATCCTTTTTTCAAAATTAACTAAAATACATTACATGTATATGTTAAAATTTAAAATATTGCTCAAAATAGTCTTTGAAACTTTCCATGGCCACTTTTATAGAGCATATAACCGATTTTTTTGTTATAAAATTTTACATTGAATCCAATTCCATAAATCTTTGTCCTTTTTCTTCTATAACTTCTTATTGAATACCTTATATACCTTAAGATTAAAAAAAAATAATGTAAAAAAAATAGCAGTATACCTAAATCACATTTTCTTGCTGTAGTATGTCTGGCTATCATGCAAATGACCTAGTTCATGATGGTGAGAATATGTAATATCCACCAGGAAAAACTATGTACATGTTTTTAAAGCGTTATTTATGTGTGTGTGCATCATATATTTAGCATTTTCAGTACTATTGAAGAACCGGGTGCACCTTCCTAATTTTGGTGATTTTTTAATGGCACCAACCCTTTCGCGTGAAGTAACCTGAGGGCTGCATTTGAGCGGGAGCAGATTTTTGACTGAAATTATGTAGCTGTACTTATAGTAAGCTATGGAAAATGAAAAATATAATAATAGTGCAATTAATGCCAACAAAAGAGGAAAATTAAGAGTTAAGTTATACTTGAATTCTTATAAATATTGTTTGTAAATATTTAATGTAATTAAGGAAGTGAATTTTGAAATGTTAAAAGATTCGTAAAATAATTCCTGATTTTTAGAAAAAAAAATTTTTAATTTCATTTTATTTGTTATAAAACCAATAATAAATAAATAATAAAAAACTATCTTACAGGTATAGCTCAAATTTTTAAAGAACATTAAAAGATTAGTACTTTTTACATTTTAAGATTCATTTGGAATTTATAGTGTTGAACATTTTTTTAACAACCCCCCTCCTTGATTCCCCGTGAATGTTGTGACAATTAATAAATTAACTTCATTTTCAATTTGATAATTTTTTGTATTGTATCAATAAGCAAAATAAATTAAAACACTAATAGAAAACAATATCTGAATTCCGTCCCCCGTCATAAAAATAAAACACCAAACTATCTAATTCATGCAAGAGAGTTATAGAAAGAACGTAAAATATCACTTTAAAAGGATAATTTTAAAAAATACATACCTTTTCATCATCATAAAATTATAATTTTAATTTCCAGGTAAATCAATTACTGAATAGATAAAATAAACTCAGATAAATAAGTATATTAAATGCAATGCTTTTTACAATTTTAAATTTTTGATTTATAGTATTTAAATTTTATCAACCATTCATCCCCTCCCCCCGGAATCCATCCAAATCACAAAAATAATTAGACATAATGAACTACTGAAGAATGGTACCATATTTGCTCATCCCGCGATTTTCGTGGGCATGTGTTTATCTTCCTTTATTATGGAGCGTATCCCTCCTTTTCACTGTTTAACCAGTGAAATATATTTTATATAAAATTAAAAGTTTAATTACGCAATAAGTATATTTATATGACTAGAACTATACTTATATTAGATAATAGAATTATAGACATTATGTAATAAATAGAAATTAACTGTAATTCAATTGAAATTTATTAAAAAATAAATTTTTTTATGTGATAATAGTTTTTCTGACAGCTTAGTTTCTCATGGTAAAAATCAATACAAAAATTCTTTTTTGGAAAGACAAAATGCGTATTTCAATTCTCCAATATATATATAGATTTATTATATGAAAAAAATACGCAACTTTTGAAGCCACTTTGGTTGATAAATTGAACAGTTAGAGGGTTAACTTAGTTTTTATATCTTCTAAATATTTAGCTTAATTTTATGATTCATATTATATATGTTTCCTTTTGAAATTAGTCATTGTATTGCATAACTAAAATTTAGAAATTTTGAGTACATAAGAAAATGCCTTATTGTATTGCTCAGCTAATTATAAGATTTGTCATGTATTAAGAAAATTTCATCTAATGAGAAAAGGTTTTACCTTTGAATTTTAATCTGAATGATGGTATTTTAAAAAGCAATTAAGTGTTTGAGAGTGTTTGTAACCTTTCTGAATTTCAGGAAAATGTTGTTTGCATTATGTGAAGAATTAACAGATGATGAATTAAATACTTTAAAGCAAAGTGTTGAATCTAATAGCAAAGATAAAATTTTATCAACAGAAGATTGGTTTTCCTTAGCTTTTAAGAATGGCCTTTTCTCCAAGACAGATGTGTCCTACTTGGAAGAAATGTTCACTAAGTTTCCAGAGTGTTTAAATATATTGAAAAGTTATAAAGGTATTTATACATTTTTATTGAATTCAATTTAAAAGTTACAAAGATTAAAAGCATTTACTTATTTTTTCATGTGTAGTGGATCAGTTCCGATCAGTAATTTCTATCAGGTACAAATTTGTTTAATTTTCATAATTGTCAAATAATGTCGAGAGACCAAATAACTAGAACTAATTGCTATATCTTGTTATAGTAATGTTCTCTAAGAATGTTAGAAGCTGAAAATCCTTATGCTGAAATCTTCAACCTGTCTCAGTGAAACCCAAAATAAAATCTGAAGTTAATAAGTTAGCCACAGTCTATTCAGTACTCGAAATGCATGAAATTATTAAAATTAACAGTCATAGTTTTGATTCTCTTATTGATTGTGGTAGGTCTGTAACTTTAATGTGTGAAAATGTTTATAATATTCTTAAACGAACATGGTTGAACCGAACAGAAATAAAATTAACTGTGTTTAGTAATAGTCAAATTCAAACCCTTGGCTCCTTACAGGCTACAGTTTAATTTGAAGATACCAGATTTAAGTCAAATAAATAGGTTATTGATAATTCAAATATGAACTTAGGTGTAATCACTTGTGTCAGTTTTATGTGTTATTTTGTAGCAGAGTAGGATTATAGGTGTGATTAACAAAAGCAATATCATTTGAAAAACATTAGGTTTTTTAAAACTTTAAAATAATAATATACATAAATTAACATCACCCTCACTGGGTGCTCAACGCTATACAGCAACTGCCACAGATTAAAACAACACCAGACTTTTATACAATTCTGAGCTCACTTACTTCTACACAAGTGCAAGAATTTTACATAAGATGAAAGTAATAAATTAAGAAAAAAAAAAATTTTAAAACCTAATATGTACATACAAAAATATTATAAATTAGTAAGCTAAATGAACAAGTAAATTTAAGTAATTTTTAAAATGTCACAAATTAGATACATGACAATTGTCTATTTAACTGTTGGTTAAGTATATACCAAGCCTAAGTATTCCTAACAAATGGCCCCCCTATACAATTTTCAACATAAAACTTAAAGTTATAATAGTTATATAATATTTACTCAGAACAAGTTAGCTCCAATTACCTAAACTTGGTCAAGGCTCCCAAATTACCTCAAATTGATACCTGAGATTGATATTTTAAAGCAAGGCAAATTTGAAATAAGTGCTAAGTGACTTGATATAACCAGAAGAGAACTTTACAGATTTAATTGATATTTCTGTTTCAGATGACCCATTTAAGTTTCAATATATTTCAGCTGAATTTCACACACAAGAGCTTAATCTTTTACATAATTATAAGCTACACATGATCAAGATGTTTTTGAGTTTAATTTTGTCCAGTTTGAACTTTGTCTGTCTTCTGCCATCTATTTTTTCCTTCACCACCTTCAGATTTTTCACCTTTTACGTCAGGTAAATTTCTCCTTAATTTTGGAGCAAGCAATAAATCACCAAGCACTAATATTTGTTGATCAGATTTTTTACAGTGCCATGGCCTTTCTTAGGATATGTAATATCTTTAACTGCAATTCACATAGTTTCATTAATAGGTTTAAACTTAGCAAGTAATTTCTATCTTTACAAAAGTAGTGAGAGACGGCTATGTCCAAGATCCATCTCCATTTTTCTCAGTTATTTTTAGAGTAACAAGTTTGAGTAAAATGAGAAACAGTACTTGTTACTTGAGTTTTATGTGCTGGAATGTCTCTGCCTTTTGACATCCAAGTACCTATTGGCTTCAATATAAATTGTTGCTGTTCAGGTGATTTGGTTCTAGATGAGAAGACTGTTGAGGGGTTACAAGCACAACCTTTACATTGAAGGGGTAACCTTTACATTGTATTAAATGTCCATATCATTCACACAGTTGACATCTTGTCCTCTTATAAAAATATTGAATTTTGGGAATCCAGCTATCAGATCTATCCAGGTTATAAAGTTGAATTCCTTGGCTATAACTTCTTGTACTATATTCTTGTATGTAAACTGATCTTTCCATCTTAAAATACTTTACACTATTCAATCAAACTTATTCAGCAAATATTGTATTAGCTAAAAGTATAAATGTTTTTATGGAATCTCCTGGTTAATGTCCTTGAGCGGTTGATTAATTCTTTTAGTTTTCACTGCAAAGAAGTCTGCACATTTATTAGCTTTCATCTAGCATGTTAATAGTTCCAAGAATAGTTGCATATGGCAGGCTCAGTTATCTAGTTGGTAGTGGCCCTTCAGTGTCATTCTTGCGTCAATTATGGTATCACACATTTCGATTATAGACTTGAACACTAGCTGTATGTTCAAATAAATCAGTGATAATGCCACACATGCTTTTAAATTAAAGTCCATTACATCATTGGCAGTTATCCCCTTCTTGTTGATAACAGGAACTTTCTCTTCTTCTGTTACTATATTTCAGCAGTCATATTCTATTAATAGATAGTTAAAAATCAATTAACAATTTTTAGGTCTAACTAGAAATTTTGGAAGTTCATTAACTCTTATTCAATCATTGCTAAACTCCTCAGTGACTTATTGCATAATGATAATGACTTTACTCTTGTTGAAGAACAACATATTGTTCTTAAACAATTAAAAGATACTCTCTCATCTGATCCCATTTTACATATTTTTAATATGTATGTTAAATTACAACTACACACAGATTCTAGTAAGTGTGGTTATGGTGCTATATTATTACAAGAATCAGATGATGGACTGTACCCTCCAATTTACTATGTGAATAAAAAAACACTTCCATATCAAAGAAAGTATTCTAGCTATGTGCTAGAAGTGTTATTTGTTAGCCATAATCAAATCCCTGAAATAATTCTGCCATTTTTTACAGGGTATCCATTTTTAAATATTTACAGACTGTTCAGCATTTTAACAAACATTAAATAAAAGGACATACCTCCTAAGTTTACAAGATAGGCTATATTCTTGTCAGAATTCAGTTATGAAATCGTTCACAGGCCTAGTAACCAAATGAAACATGTGGACGAGTTAAGCTGACAATCAGTAATGGCTGTCACATATCATGAAATTACTTCAAAAATTAAGAACATCCCAAATAATGACAACTACATCTAATCAATAAAACAACTTTTAGAAAATGGAACAGCTAATTATTTTATAATTTGTAAAGATATTCTCTTCATAGTCATAAACAACAAAGAACTGTTAGCACTACTTGCTTCAATGCAAACCAAAATAATTGAACAAGCACATGAAAAGGGTCATTTTGCTGTGTCAGAAACTGAACAAATATTTTAACTCTATAATTATTTCCCAAAATTAAGAAGCAAAGCTCAAAATGTGTTAGAAAACTGCATTCTTGTCAATTGGAAACATAACAAAAATGAAGGTTTTTTAAATTCTATACCTAAAAGCAATACACCATTGCAAACATTTATATTAACATTACATTGAATTTTTAGGTGCTCTCTCATCAACTAATAAAAATTATGTATTCACAATTGTAGGTTCATTTTCTAAATTTACTTGAATTTATCCTGTTAAACAACCTCTACATCAGATGCTGTAAATTGTTTAAAACTAAAGAAAAATGTAGTTGTCAATCCATCATGTTTAATAGCCAAAAGAACAACAGGTTTTACATCTCCCAATTTTAAAAATTATTATAAAAATGAATCTTATGAACTTGTAAAAATCATTACTGGAATACCAATCAATAATGGTCAAGTTGAACAAATTCAAGCCATATTAATTCCAGTATTGACTAAATTTTCAATTAATGAACCAGAAAAGTAGTTCAAACATGTTACTAACTCCAACAAATTTTGAACTATACAGTAAGCTCACGCACCAATTTTTCACCTTTTGATTTAAGTATTGACAGGTTTAAAGATAAAAACAAAAGATGATACAAAAATAATTAAAATTTTAAAGGATGACTACACAGCAAGCCTTATGCACAAGCATGCAATGACTATGCAAGGGTGATTTGGCTAAAGCCAAAATTGAAATGACAATTGTAATGTCCTGCATCACCGGCCAACCATTCCTTGTTTTGGTTTGTCCCTCAGTAGGAAGAACCAGTGGGTAAATTTGACCAAAACAAGATCTGAAGAAAAAGGGGCAATTAGTGACACTTGCAAGAGATGAGAGCATTACGCTGACGATGTAAATATTGTATATAACTTTGTGTTTTATGTTATAATAAAATGATTGAAAATGCAAAAGTTCCTTAGGATGATTTTTGCTTGCTGTTTCCTTAAATTGAACCACACATAGGAGTATGACAATGTTTTAGAAAATTTTGTATTGGGAGGTTCTGTTTTGTTTTTGTGTTTTCAAATTTAAATGCTTTTTTATATGAGGTTTGTGTTTGTAGTTATTCTATAACAGTTGGAGTCTTGGCAGTACCATTATATGACAGAGAAACAAGAAACCAACTGAGTGATTTTGCCATACCATTCTAGATCATACTATGTCAATAAACCCATGAGTTTGTTCTTATATTGTTTTACCCTCTGAGAATAATATTCAAAAATGGTTACATTTCAGAAAATTCCTCTGATAGCAAGTTTTCTAAAAACTGCACAATGAATTTTTTTTTTTCTTGTGTGTGTGTGTGTGCATGTTTTCAATTTTTTTTTTTTTTTATGTGAGATTTGTGTTTGTTATAAGTTATTTCTTAGTATTGATTAAAACTTTGATACCCCTATGTATGTGTATTTGTATATATATATATATATGTGTGTGTGTGTGTGTTTGTATAAGTATATATGTACATATACAGGGATGTCCTGTAAATGTTGTAAAAAACTTCTTGGAGAGGTATGGCATATTATAAGGATAAGGAATTAATTATATAGAAACGTCAGGGCTAAGTGGTAGCATAGCTCAAAGAAAAGGACACAAAAGAATGATTAATTTGAATCATTTATTGGACATAATGAATACAAAAGGTGTACAGTAAATGCATGTCTGCAAGCTTACTGTTTCATGCTCTTCTTATTCTTCATGTGGTATTGTACACATGCTAGTGATGGAGAAGACAGTGAGGATTTCTTCATTTGTGTGATAATCAGTATATGAAGAACATGGAATAGTATATGAACAGTGACTTTGCATTCATGCACTTAGTGCTTCAAATACCTGAAAGCAATGGACGAGCCCCTACACACATTTATTGAGAACACTTCCCAGACAGACATCATCATCATCACTGTTTGTTTGTACATCTGCATTAAAATTTGTGCTTCCGCTGATCAATAAAAAGGGATGGGACTAGTGAGTACAGGCCACAATAGACATGCTTGCTCATTAGGGAAGAAAATGTGTTGGATATTGCAGAGACTAAACCAAGAACCAGTGTGTGCCATTTGACTCCTAAATAAAAGTTTCACAGTAGTGTCCAGTGTTTTTATTTTTTTAATCTTATTTTTATCTATCTTAGCTCTTCACATTGGCAAAAATTCTAAATGATGATAGTACATATATTATAATTCTAACCATATTTGAATGTTTGAGATTCCCATCATTTGTCTTCAGGTTAAATTTTAGTGAGTTATAGATTTTGTGCTTCTTATATATTTGTAGATTGTGTGTGTGTGTTGTTCGTATATGTATGTGTTTGCGAATATTGACAAAGATGCTATTAAAGGAAATATAAGGGAGCAAATCTTTTTTAATGGTTGATTCAGCATCTTTTGGTTTCTACCTTACATAATTAATGTTTTGGTAGTATAAGGGCTAGATAAACTTGTTCTTTTAACAATTGCAGAGGCAAATATTTCTTGCACCCTTTTGGTAAAATAGATTTCTTAAAGTGTCGATTAATAAAATGATTATAGAAAGTAAAATAAAAAGGTAATGCCAAGCATTCATAGCTTTGATTTTAAAAGATTTTTATACAGAAATTTTAGCATTTAATATAAACTATTTGAAGATTAGAATTCAAATAGACCCGAAAATAGCCAAAGGTAGTTTTTTTTTTTTTTTTTTTTTTTTTTTTTTTTTTTTTTTTTAATTTTACATTTAAAGACTCTGATAAAATTCTATTATAACTAAATGTATAGAAAATAATGTTGTTATTCTAAATTATTTAATTTATAGTGAGTGAGCATATATATGCCATGAAAGAATATAAAAATACATAATCATCCAGAATGAATCTTTTAAAAGTATATTTCAAATGTAACTAAGAAGGTCAACAAATGCATGGTGTGAATGGTTCAAGTCTGCCTCAAAAATAAATTCAATAAGTTTAGCATTTGACCTTAAAAAAAAAAAAAAAAAAAGATATTTTTCTTTTTGTAATTATTTCCATAAGCAGCAAAGTTTTGAAACAGTGTATAAGGTTAAAATATTTTTCATGTTTCTTGACAGGAATTGTAGAAAAATGTAACCGTTTAATACCTTATTCATAATTTTTCTCTCATTTGTTCTGATTTGTTTTGTTAAAAAAATGCTCTAACTCAAAATATTTGTGTAGTGTACTGTAAAATAATAGGAAATTTTTATTTTTCACAGGTTTTGGAATGTATGATGTGAGACTACCTACAGCTGAATCTGATTGTGGTATTGCATTAATATTTAATTATGAAAACTTTAATAAAAATACAGGTCTTCAAAATCGAAAGTATAGTCATAAGGATGTTGGTAGGTGTTTGTTTTAGCAAATTCTATTGCTGAAATCTTTAGTTTAATCAGTTAAGATATACTACTATGTCCTTACATAATTTCAGATCTAAGTATATTTTGTATACATAGAAAAGTAACAAATGGTTATAACATTCACTATTATTGAAATTAAAAATTACAATAACAGACATGCCAACACTGTTCTGAAAAATAACTGTTGTTAAAGCTAAAAAAGCTACTCCTAAATTTTTAAATGCATAAATTTTAATATACCTTTTACAACTTACTAATGTGTAAATATTTTAAATTTAATTTTAATTTAGAAACCAGTAAGATATGTACTTATGTATAATCTGTAATTAGCATGTTGAAATTTCAAACCACGCTGTTGCTCCTGACACAAGTGCTAGAATGTTGGCATGTCTGCAATAAAAATGAATTATTTTATAAAAACTTCTCAATTTGTAGCCAAATTCCATTCTGTCAACTACTTCATGAAGCAAGTTAGTATAATATAGTAGTATATATAGTAGTAGAATATAGTAGTTCTATAAAAACTATGCAACAAACTTTAAATTTCTTCATAATTTCATTCTTTATAATATTTTTTTTTTCATAAATTTTTTATATAGTTCTTTAAAAGTTAACTCATTTTACATTCAACTTTATAAAACATTCATTTTTTGGATCCATATCCACAAAATCCACTATAGCCTTATTAAATTTTGAGAATGCACCAACTAGCCCATGTACCTTGAACTTCTTTTACACTTAATTTTTTTTTCTGTTTCTCCTTTTCCAAATGTTGCAGCTCTTTTAACTCTATTAGATCCTTATGTGTTATTCTCCATCAAATCTCATCCACTAATTCAACAGTGTGTATTATCTAAGTAAGGTTCATAATTACCTGAATTATACAGTAAAGATTGTTTAACGATTTGATGTTCATGAAAGTGTTTATGCACTTTTCCCTATGCCTTGTTTTTTCAGGGTGTCCATAACTAACCTTCCCTACTTTAAAGAAGTTTGCAGTTGAAACTATTGTTTAGAAAGTTTTGAAATGTTGTGTGAGTATTTAAGCAAAAAAAGGAAATTATCTAAAATTTTTACTACTAGTGGGTATTTTTTTATGAATTTAGTCAACATTTACTCTAGTTGTTACATCAAGACATGTTCAACATGGAGGCCATGATTTTCAGCTATCATTTGAAATTACAAGGTAGCATGTTCTATAGTTGACTACAGGGTGCTTGGGGAAATGCTCTCGTTCAGATCAGGTATACCATATATTTCTGAATATAAATCCATTTGTGTATAAGCCAATCATCAAAAATTTACCCAAAAATAAAACCTGTATATAAGCTGATATGAGAAAAGCGATTTCTAGAACATCGCCAAGCAGATAAAATTGGAGAAATATTTTCCAATCAAATTGTTTTAGATCTTTCTATTTATATCTTTCTAAACAATACTTTTAACTGTAGACAACTTTAAAGTAGGAAACTTAAATTATGGACACCCTCTCTGTATACATATCTTTCGAATTTCGACCTGGATTGTTCAGATGCCTTAGAATGCAAGGCAAAACTTAAAACTTAATTGGTTGTCAGTGTTAGTTGTCATTAAGCAGGTAGTTATAAAATGAGGAGTACCTGGACTGAAATTTCTAACTAATCTATTATAAGTATGCTGCTGTATACTTATTACTTTTCTCATTTTCATATCTTGTTTTAAATATATCTTATCAATTATATGAAATTAAGTTATATTTTCATTCCCATTCTTTTCTGTGACAGATAATTTCTTTTCTTTTGACAGGAATCTGTTTTCCTACTATATTGTTGATTAATAATAAGGATTTTAAAAGCATTAACTCCATATAAAAGTTTTCATTTGACCAGGGTCACAATTTGTTATATGTGTGGCAATTAATTGACAGTGTCTATTAATCTTATAAGCAAGTAAAAAAATAGTTTGTATGAATGAGCTCATAAAAATTAACTTAAGTGTTATTTTTATGTATTATATTTTTCATCTGTTTTTAGAGTCTTTGAACTGTTTATGGGCTACCTTCGGGTTTCAGGTTACAATTCATTCTAACCTAACTTATGAGGAAACTTTTCAAAAGATGCAAGAATATGGTTCCTTAACCTACTCTCACTATGATGTATGTGTTTGTTGTATACTTTCTCATGGTGAATCAGGTAAGTGTACTTGCTTTCTAATTTCTGAGAGTCAAAGATTCAAAGTTTTCATAATTATACCAAAATTTATACAATGCTTAAACCTGGAATTATTTCTTAAAGTAAAAAGTTTTACTATATTTTATTGTAAAACTAAGAAATCTTTTGGTAAATGATATTTTATATTATTTTATAAATCATTAAAAATTAGAATATAAAAGTGCAGTGGCAGTTCTATTTATGCACATGAGCATGTGCCCCCCCCTCCCTGTACACAAAAAAATTAAGAAAAGGATATATTTACAAATTAAATAAGATGATCTAAAATGCATTTTTTTTTTTTTGAGCGGGGGGTCAGTTTTTAGGATGAGTTTTTCTCCCACATTTTTAGATATGCTATATATAACCATTGTAACATACTGTAGGTTATAGCATAAAGCACTTGCTTATTAGTCTTTCTATGATCACATATGGGATCAAAGAAATGTCTTTGGTAACCAGTGTTTTTGGGATTGAAGGCATCAATGATACCATTCTATCATCACATTTTCAGTATGTGCCATCTGGATTTGTTTGCTATTATCACATTCAAATTCTCCAATAATTTGCTGTAATCATATTTAAGTTCATTCTTTTTTCTACTTTCTTGTTATATTTTTATTGACATATATATATATTTATTTATTTATTTATAAAGGTAAGTAAATATTTACTAACTAGTGTAAACCATTAAAATGGGACTCAATAAAATCAATCTTCTAACACTAAAGCAGTTACTATTTTTAATATTGTTTTTGGAAAAAAAAATCAAAAGGATTTCATGAAGGTGACTGGTTCTAATCAGTTTTCTATAATTTATTATACAAAACAACTTATTGACTACATATTCAGAGCCCTATAAACTGTTGCTTATTATGGGTACTATTTTATGCATACTCTGCAACACTCCTTTTTTCACACATTTTCCTTTTTAATGAATTCCTCTGTTTTTCCTTATTTCATAGTATTCTTCCTTTTTTTTTTTTCAGTTGCTCACTCCTATTATTCTATTTTTCTTCCCAAAGATCAACAACAAGGCACGGAACCTGGAATTTTCTCTCCCCTTATTTTATTTCACTCTTATGTTTTGATAACATTCTCTTTTTTTTTTTTTTTTTTTTTTTTTTTTTTTTTTTTTTTTGGTATAGTGTTCATATACTCTTACTCCACATAGTAAAAGGATATTTTTTTTATGGTAAAGGTTGGAAAATTACATTTGTGGATGTTTGAAAATCATGAGCAAATTGACAATAATACGTCAAAATGAAGGGGAAACTAAACTTTTTGTCCATTGTAATATCATGCGGTTCTTGTCTGTTACTTGTTCAACTTGTTCTGAACCTACTGTACAAGTTGGTTAAAATGCCAGAAAATTTGCTTTCTGTGATTTTAAGTTCATGTTAACATTTCATTGATTTTAATTCTTAATCAGGAAAAATTTTTGACTTTTAACTATAGTGAATTATTATCTTCACAGTCATACACATTTTAATTTTAGGTTTCAATTTCAGTCAGACAATAGTTATATATATTTTAATATACACGGAAGGTGTAACGGCGTGATTTAGCAGTGTGTCGACATCAAAGAACTTTTCTTTGAGAGGTGGACTTCTCTTGTGTGGATACAAAATGATTGTTTTCCCTGGTACCACGATGTTTACACTGTTGTGCCCTATAGTAGAGGGAAAATATACCAGATAACCTGGCACCTTCACTGACAGCCAAAATTATGATCATTGGAATGACAAAGGATTTGCTGCGACTCAGATGTAGCCACTAAGAATTCCAGGGACCCCTGGCTTTGTGGCCGATGATTGTTTAACCCGGACCAATCCAGTTGTTCGAAGATGAGGTCATCGCTAGGTGATCCAATAATGAAATTGTGGGTGAGGCCCCTCCCCTAGAAAGAGACGAGAGAAGATTTGTTTTTTAGAGAAATTAGTTAGCTAGCAACCAGCTAATTCAGAGGTCGCCTTGACCAGTCTCTCTACCGGAGAGTTTTTTGCTATAATCCCACCTTGGGATCTTTTCTTTAAAGAATAGCCGGCATCATCTAACTCGGAGGTCGCCTCGACCATTCTCTCCATCGGAGAGTTTTATTTAGCGAAATCCCATCTTGGGATATATCTCTTGCTGAGATTGAAACGATACCCTGTGCATTGGATTTCCTTTTCTAATATAATCCTCTTCAGGATTGTTTGCATTTTTCCTTCGGAACTCTAACTGGGCTTTTATATTCTACCAGTACTTCAGTGAACTTTCGCGAGAGCTACCAAATTGTTTCTTCCTTCAAATCACTAATATTTCGACAGAGACTGAATTTAGTTTAGGTACCCGTCTCTACTCAGGCCTATGTGTACTAATCACTTACCTGTGATCGGAAATTATCTTTTTTTTTTTGTGTGTGTGTGTAGTTGTGAAATGATGTATATAGCAGAAGTGTAAATAAATTCATTAATCAAGATACACCTGATTCTTCCTTATGTCACCTAAAACAGGGACCGGATACGTTACAAAGATAATATTGAGCTAGCATATACTCTTAAAGCTAATTCTGTTCTTCAATATCAAGTTTTAATCCTTACTGCTTATATGGGCATTTGTAACCGTTTGGAATTGGCTGAAAGTAGCAAGTCCCAGTCTCAGACCTTTCTGTAGCAAAAAGACTAAAGTGTTCCAAACCAAATGTCTGTGACTGGTCACTAGCCCAATGAGCAAGGTTCTGTCGTGGGTTTAAACCCCATTGTTGGTAGGAATTGGCTACAAGTACTAGGTCCCAATCTCATTAGCTCTCACAGAACATAAAAGTAGACTGTAGCTCTACTAAAACAAAGTCAAAAGTGAGATTCAGACCAGCTGACTCTAGTAATGAAAAACAGCAGACCCTACTGGCAAATGCCCAGAAATTTTTTTGAAATTGTTCCCTTTTTCAAAATACACGGTTTCCGCACACCTGGAAAGTCATGGAAAATCATGGGTTTAGAAAATGGATTAATTTTGTCATGGAAAGTCATAATTTTCTAAGTAAAATGAGTAAAAGTCATGGATCCGCTGAGCTACCAATTAAGAAAAATCAAGAAATGCCTCTGCAAGCGAATTTCCTTTATGAACGGAAGTGGCTACATATTTCTCCTTTTTGTCCATAGCGCTGGACTCCCATTCATCTATTTTTTTTACACTGAGACACGGGACATGTTACGGTGCTTTAACTGCATGGCGAGACAGTTGCTACGGTCTGACCAAGGGGTGTAGTGTCTCGTTACGCATGATTTGCTGATGGTTGAGAAGAACAAAAAGTACGTATCGGCCTGTGATGTGACAAAAGAGTGGGAGGGAAAGGGAATGATATCGGAATGCCCTTGACCGAGCCGGTGATCGTGTTTAATTTCGTTGTGAGAAACGAAACCGTTGCAGATATGAGCGTAGAAAAACATACTCATTAGGGCAAAGTACACTGCACCAGAAGGATCGAATATTTCAATCGTAGCAGTACGATTCGATCAGTCATCTGTTTTTTCTCTTTCACCCATACATTCGGTCTTCTATCTTTGCCCTCCCCATCCACCTTCATTTCCGAGAATCTGATAAGGGTTGTAAAAAAAACCCGGGTTTTTGTATTAAAAATGCAGCTCAGGCGAGTTTTATTAAATAGTAATATTTTTGAGGAGCGGGAAGTATAAAATCCGGGGTTTTTTTGGGGGGGGATTTTTTTCTTGAACTAACAGTATTAATATGTAACATGCGTATGTATGTTTTTATCTTTTGTTATGCTTGAAGATACTCTGTTTAGAAAGCACCAGAAGCATTAATTTGTCTCGTATACGCGACGCAGCGATTTTGTTAGAAGTTGCAGCCGAATTGGCATCTTCCACAACTTTCGGTGAATCCCGGCAATTTGTCTTAGTTCGTTTATTTATTTAAGTCAAATGAGGCAGGAGATTTGACAGCCACCTTAATCGCCAGTTAGATTGTTTTTGTGAAGGAAGCTGACTCTCGCAGTTATTTTGTTCGTGACGTCTGCACGGCAGACGCTAATGTGGCTTCAACTCTCACTCGGTGGCTACGATCTGTGTAATTTTGTGATTGGCTGAGTGGGGGGAGGAAGCCGCATGATTATGCTAATTAGCATGATATACCTGCTACTGGATATATAAGGCTGACAAGCAGGAGGCAAGGTATCCCTTTTTTGGTCAGCTGTGAGGGTAGCAGTATCAGATTAGAAAATCCCTTTTGTTTGACTTTGTATTTTTTTTAATGGTATTAGGGTTAAATGTTTTTCTGTAATAGGTGATTGTTAAATTTAGTATGTTTATTTTGTTAACTTTTTTTGAAAAACTTTTAGAACTTAAATAAAAATGTTTAGTTCAAATACTCGATTTTTTTTATTTCTCGTCATTCTGCAAAGTCATGCTAGCTTCCACTTTAAATATCTTTTGTATCAGAGATGTCCAGCACTATTAGGTAGCTGGTCATCAGATTTCACTCTTTATCAGTCCCGCGTCGCCTCCACGCGATGATTTCCGGTTGATATTGAGAGACCAGCGTTGCGTATGGAGTATCAGAGATAAGAACGTTTTATTTTAAAATGTAAGGAACACAAATCAATGTAAACATCAACATGGGTGAAGAGGAGAATCACCTGGTATAAAATACAAGTTTACATAATATACAAGTAGATGTTATTAAGTGTATACCTGTGTAACCCTGCGTATGGAAAGCTATTATTTACATATACTTTTCAGAAAGAAACTATATTTGAATTTTAAATATGGAAACAGAAAAGCAGGGCACTTTGGGAGTGTACTGATAAATTTTAGAATAAAAATTTTATTATAATTAATTTAATTATTATTTTTGTTTTTAATTTCTAATTAAATGTTATCATAGCTTATCTTGCTCACTTAAAATATTAAGGGAAAAAATTGTTAAGCATGGAAGAACTGGTTTTAGAATGGTAAAGTAGCAGTAACAGTGATTATGGGATAACAATGCCATAACAAATATCAGGCCTCCTCGAAGAGCAGCGCTATACCAATTCTGCCAATTGATGGCTAAATGGGTAGGGCGCTGCTCTTTGGCAAGGAAGTTCATGGGTTTGAATCCCACTGCTGGCATGGATGTTCACAGCCATTCGAAAATTCATACTTTGGAGGAAAAGAGGAAATCTTTACTGTAAAGAGTTACTAGGAGTTTCAGTAAATAAGAGATTTTCATTTTGAGGCATTAAATTTTGAGATTTATATAGAAATGTTAATAATTATCATTGATTGTGAGGCACTAAATATTTTGGCAAAAACATTGCATTGAATTATTTAATTCTATTTTTACTTGTCACTTGGCTGAAGTTACTGAGTTTGGTACTTATGTACTATCCCATTGACCATATTGCCATGTAAAACTTGTTCGCCAAGGAAACTCACAACAATCAAGCTTAATAGGTGGGTAAATGTATAAGTATATTATTCTGTTTTTTTTTTTCTTAAATTATTGATTACATTTTTATTAATATAATAATAATTATTATTTAATAAAAATTAGTTAAGATTTTTGTACAAAATATAAGCTTATCTTTAGGGCTATTATATATAAACGTTATAGGGTTATTGTGTTTGGCCATTATTCGTGGTCACCTAAGTACCCTGAATTCAAATTGGAAATTTTTTGATTGCATTCAGAAAATTGCTATATGATTAAACTAAGGTATAAGTACTACAACAACAATTTATATATATATATATATATATATATATATATATATATATATATATATATATATATATGAGTTTATAAACATTAATAAAGTATTTTTTATCATAAATTCTTGTAATTTCTCTAAAAGCACACATTTTATTTGCATGTACATCAGAATTCTTATTCATATAATACTTTAACAAAATATTATTAAAGTCATGGAATATGATCTACTAAAATCAGGGAAAGTCATGGATTTGAAAAATTTTATTTTGGCAGATACCCTGAAAATAAGTCTTATACAGAGTTATGTTATTTAAATCTTGGTTTTTTAAAAATTGATTAAAATTAAATCAATGAAAATTAATATAGCTTAACAAATAAGTTAGTAACAAATTTTACCACTTTTATAAATCTTTGCTATTTGAAATGGCTTTTAAATGGTTAGTGTGCAATTAAAAACTCCTTTATACGGAACCAGCATATAACAAATAAAAATTTTGGCTCCACAATTTTTCTATTGTTTGTAATGGTGTTTTACTTTGTTTATAGTGAATCTCCTAAATTTTAAGAATTATATATAACTTTTACTTTCATTCACTGTGTTTTTCCATTTCTTTTAAAACTTGAAAACAGTGTTTCATGTGTATGATAGCATAATACATGTAAATAATAAGTTATTCCCACAAACAATAAAAGAAAAGATTTGGGTGCTGTTTGTTCCATTGGACAAAAGAATTCATAAAATTGTCTTGATATGGAGATCATGTCAGCAGAAGATTACTGATTAATTCTGTATCAAAATAATAAGCAACAATTAAGTATAACTTTTTTTTTCATTTGTCTTAATTTATGGTCAGTTTAATAGACAGTCCATTTAATTTAGTTGATTTTATCCAATTTAAATCATTATAAAGATAATATTTTGTAAATTTTTAAGACTTTTATGTCAGGATTGGATACACTTAGTAACTAATGCGCTATCATTTTGTAAGATCTAACATTTTTCTGAAAGGTTTGGGTTCAATAAACAGAACATGGTTCTTTGAGGTTTAGCATAAGGTTCAACTGTATTTCTAAAAAAAAAAATTTTTTTTCAATTAAACATATTGAAAATTTATATGATTTGAATCTGTTGAAATCATTTATGAATTACGAAACTTGGGTACTTGTTTTTTGTATATTTCATGTTTAGGTGCTTGATTTTGCATAATGTAAATCAGAATAATGTATTTTAATATTTTTTTTATTTATTTATTTCCCCTTTTCTGAATTTCCTCGATTTTTTTATTGAATTTTTTTATTTTTTTGTTTACTAATGACAACTGCTATAATAGAGAGAAGCTTTTTAACTCAATTCCTTTAATTAAAAAAAAAGAAAAAACAAGGACAGACTAAGCACTTTAGCTTCTCAATTGAAAAACATTAAATAATACGCCTAAGTTTCAATGAAAATGTTATAGATTTGTTTACCTTTAAAAAAAGGAAGATGAGTAGATTTAATTTACAAATATTGTGCTAGATTATTTTGTAATTAATGCTAAGATGTACTAGGATATAATAAAAGCAATATTATGGTTTTATTTCATTCAGTTATAAATAAAATGTTACAAGTTTTTTTAACTATGAGAGCTTGTTTTCTTTTAGCTGCATAGTTGTCTTAAACTTGTGGAAACACAAATGTATATGTAAGTTACATTGTATTTGCATATTTCATTTCCAAAATTTGTTTTATGAACTTTCATTTAGATAAATCCTGAACTGCCACTGCAAGAACTTATATAGCATAACATGCGTAGAATGTTAGTCAAAATTGCCTTATTAAAAAATAGAGATCTTATCTATTTTATTAGTCTATAATTTCCAAACCTTAAAACTATTGCTATGTGTCCAAATATTGAATCTTAGAAAATTTGTCTAAATAAAGTATCACCTTTTCCCTATTGTTATTATCATTATTACTATTTTAGTAATATAGCTCCATATGTTAAAAATGTATAGAATCAAACAGTGAAAGCATAAAATATATTTAAAAATTGTACATAAGAGAAACTGCTTTCTCAGAAAAATTTAACACTAGAACATCCAGGAATTAGATTGCCCTTAAATGTTGCCAGTGTCGTTTTAACATCATGGTATAAAATATATAAAATAATAGTAATAACTAAATAATTACTCGTGTACTGTTCAGTAGGGTTTAGTTTTAAGATTTTTAGGATTTAGTTTTTAATATTATTTCATGTAATTATCAAATATTATGTCTCTTTATATCATAAAAAAACTGTTACAAAACAAATTTTTTAATCTTGTAAAATCTAATAAAACAATATTCTTAAATATTAATATAAGCAAAATTGTAATTTTTGTAAGAATGCATGTTTTTTAATCATTATTTATCATTTTCATGTGTAATGTTTTGTACATACCTCATTTGCAATGGATACCGTGATATTCAATTTTTCTTGTACATTTTCCACACACCATTTTCATGCAAGAGACACATATATTTTTACTTGCATTCAGAATTTTTCTACAAGCCATCGTTGCAATATGTCTGCTCTGCTCAAGGTACAATAATTGAATAAAATTTGTTCACGAGCAGATAAGCAAATGCTATGTGGCAAAATACTTAGGCAAAACAATTTTAGTCAACTTGATTCATTTCCACTGTAAACCCAATGACACTGCATTCAAAGTCAAACAAATGTGTGATAGTACTTTAGGAAGTTTGTTTTATTAATCGCATCTACTTAGTGAACTATCTTTTATTGAAAAATAGCTATTTATAATGATAAATTGCCTTGGTGTCAAAATGGCACCAGTGAACATTCTAGGTATAGTTAGTTGAAAATTTTCTCCTAATTAACCTAAAACCACAAAACTTTTTCTGTGTGATCACCTTGGAAAATGATTAAAATTCAAGAAAAAATCTGAAGCTCTCAGTAAAAATGCTGGAAAGAGAAGAAACTAAACAGTCTCTGGTGTCCAATGGACACCGATGGATATTCTAGTGTTAATAAATAGTCTGATAATTTTTTATAAATCCGCTTTTTTTTTTTTCTAGATGGTATATACTCTTCTGATGGTGAGTTAATGGAAATAACAGAGCTGATAACTCCTATAGTTAATTGTAGAAGTCTTAACAAAAAACCAAAATTATTCTTTATTCAAGCCTGTCAAGGTCAAAACATTCCTGAAGGGGTTGGAAAACCTATTTATAGTAAGTAAACATGATATATTGCATTATAGTTTTTGGTGTTATTAGAATTTGACAAAAAATAATTTTACATTTCTGTATAAAATTTTATTCTAAGTGCTCTCTATAAAATCAATAAATTCTACCATTGAAAGAGAGCTGACTTATGATCTTAGTTTTAACATATAAGTCAACTGATAACTTTTTGCACAATAATATAAATGTTATATATCGTATATTTCTATGTATATGCTGAGAATGTTTGGGACATTTCATAAACCTAAAGTGGGAGGGGGTTGGCTTGTATAAAGATCCATGGAACAAGTATTGTATATATCCTACTTGACAATGTTTTTTGCTGTTAGTGACAAAAAGTTGCCAAATTGGCTGAACTAAAAAAAAAAAATGTATTAAACTAAGGGGAAAAGATGCATAAAAGCATTTTTTTTTTTTTTTTTTTTTTTTTTTTTTTAAAGCTTTGAGAAAAAACACAATGTGAAAAATAAATTTATATATTATTATAATTTTGCCAAAATAGCTATACAACATCTGTAGTGAATCGGCTATTCTTCTAATAATCATACTTTTATGTAAGCTGGAAGCAATCAATAAATCACTAAAAGTAACAGTTTCAAAATTTTTTGTTTATATTTTTAAAATTTATTAAATAGTGCTACTTTTAGATATAGTTACCAGAGTTCAAACTATTGTTATTGATGTTTAAGTAAAAAAATCAATGGCCACATATGTCTAGTGCCACAATTCTCAAACTGTGTGCCATGACAGTAATCTAGAAAAACATAATATTTTGAAATTAATAAAAACAGCCCAAGTAACTTAAAATTTATTTTTACTTGCAACTACCAAAGGAATATTCAGGAAATGTCCTTATATTTGTCTCACACCAATCTTCTACCTACATGGTACTTAAATTGAAGTCACAGCATTGGCATTTAATATTACAGCAATTTGATTAGGAAACTTTTATCTTGTTCTATCTGCTTGACGATATTTTCGGCTTTTAAGCAACATATTTGAATGCTGCAGAATGTTATTCAAGCTTATGTATGGGTTTTGAAATTTAGGTAATTTTTTAAAGAAAAATTGTACTCAACTTATGCAGGGATAGGCCTATATTCAGAAATTTACCATAGTTAGCTTTAAGTTAGGATAAATTAATAGAACACTGAAATGTCTAGAAACAAAAATGGACAAATATGAAATTTGAGTCCAAAGGTCAGGTTACAATGAAAGTATTGAGGATAACTGCCATACCATTTCTCCTTGTGAGGGATTTTAAGCCTATTAGGGAATATTTGAAATATTCACCTTCATATATATATATATATATATATATATATATATATATATATATATAAGAAGGTGAAAAAAGTTCATTAATTTTATAAACAGAGCAAATATTTCATAAAAAATAAACTGATATTGTTCAAATTCCTTTAAAAATCAGCACAAACAAACCATCTTATAAGTTTTGTGTATTGCTCAACAGATTGTATTTGTATGCTTGTTTGAGAACTTGTATGAAACATGTTTTTTATATTAGTAAAATTTTGAAGTTCTGCAGCTGCAGGATTATGTATGCTATTTAGCAAATGTATCTTGAGTATTTATATTTGTTAGCAAGCTAGACACTCCATTCTGGAAAAGTTTTACTGTTTTTAAGAGTATTTAAAAAGCCTCTGTCATTCATTTTCAATATGTAAAACAAGAAGGAGACAAATTCCTCAGTAGATCAGTGAAATATATAAAGAACGTATTGAGAGAAGAAATGCTGCAAAAGCATATTAGAGTATTTAAAGTTAGTTACATGACTGTACATTATAAGAAACAAAGTGAGCAATTTTCTGTCATTGTTAAAGTCTTGATCCATAAAGTTGAAAAATATGTTTTGAGAGAACAGATTCTTTATTATTTGTTCTTTATTAAATGAGTTTTCTGAAGTTTCAAGATGTATCTTCTTTGGAATTGTGATTCAATGCTTTAAGACTAAAAATGTTGTAGGGGAGATATAAAACCAAATGTGTAACCATATGGCAGATTTCTATGAAGTTATTTATATACGAAATGAAGCCTATATGACCATCAGACCTTCCAGACATCCCAGTAGTAAGGCAGATTGCAAATACTGAACCGTTTCACTTGGCCAACCCCTGTTAAAGTACCCAGACTTTTATAAAAATGGAATTT
This sequence comes from Pardosa pseudoannulata, assembly GCA_032207245.1. NCBI lineage: Eukaryota > Metazoa > Arthropoda > Arachnida > Araneae > Lycosidae > Pardosa > Pardosa pseudoannulata. The sequence continues at coordinate 3,514,576 of CM063502.1, read as the reverse complement.
AAAGGCTATTTCTACTATACAAGTGTTTTGATATTTGTGAAAGTTGTGTTAAAAGGAGATTAAAGCAAGGCATTCGTGTAAAAGAAAAATTGATTTTTAAGAGTTTGCTTGTTTATTTTTCTAATTTTAAAATGGTACTTTAAAAACATGTTTTATTCATTAACAAAAAAATATTTTCTTACATTATACATCATTCTCTTTTTTTTTCTTTGAAATTTAGGACTCCCAACTCCTAATGTCAAGCCTGCAAAGAAGCGTTATTCATTAGCACCTCCAGTATTAGATGATACATTAATAGTTAACTCTAGTATTGATGGGTAATATTTTGTTTTAAAATAATTTTCAATTTACCATTTTACAATAGAAAAGTGAGAGTGGTCATTTCCACTTCAAACAATCCACAAGCTCTCAGTCTCCTTTTTTATTCTTTGATTTTCTGTTTGTTCATTTACTTTTCCGAAATATTGATAAGGAATATATAGATAAAAATTTTTATTTGTTGTCAGTGGAGCTTTAAATGATAATATAATAGCTTGAAAGATGGACTGTGATCATTTTGACTACTGAACAAATAGCTCAGAATATGTTGTATTTTATCTTCTATTTTTAGTTGGCTCTATATTATTAAATAGGATTTAATGAGAAGGTATATAACCAAAAAGGGATGGGTTTATAAAACCACTTGTTTGTCTCTTGCTTTTATTCTACTGGAATTTTAATAATAGTTAATGTAAAAGTATAAATAAGGGTTAGGGGCTAAAAAACATATACTGTCTATGTGTAATTATTTTTGTACATAAATGCATCTGATTTATTTTACATTTAATACTTTTGATATTTCTTGAACTGTCTGGACATTTATTTTCATTCATATTGTTAGGAAGAACCGGTATCATTTTACCATTATAAGTAATCTCTCAAATTTTAAAAAAAAATTGTATGTTATACAAAATTTATTGAGTCCAATTTTGGTTCAAATTATTTAAAAAAAAAAAATTCTTTAATTTGAATGTATTCTTGATGATGAAAATGAACCAGCGTCAATAGAAAAATATTAATTTTGTACAGAAACTGCACAAAAAAGTAGAAAATATTCTGATAAATATTGACTCGTAACAGGATGAATTTCATGTTAAAAAAGGGGAAAAAATTAGACACCTGAAAGATGTAATAAAAATCAAAGTAGAGTATTGGGAAGATATCAAGAGCAAATGCCACTCTGGACCAAAATAAATGAAATGAAAAAGTAGCAAAAGATGAAACAGTGTGGACTACAGTTCCTTCTGATACTTTTTCTTTAGAAACCAACAGCAACAGAGTGTGTTAAGAGAAGTGCCTGCACTGAGGGTTAAATGTTGAAAATTATACCGGTACAGAGAAGCTTTTCATAAATTAAAACATTTGGCATTTCATACATTTGATTAGATTTTGAGTGTAGTTAATTAGCTCCAGAATTTTTTTTTTTTTTTTTTTCCTTTTCAAGATTTGCTGATTTTTATTCTGTTCTACATACAGTTTAAGCCTTCATATTGCTAAGCAAGAAAAGTAAACGATGTCAAATCAATATATGTTGCAATAAAACTATGAATATTTGTTCTGATTTAAAAAAATCAATTTGTGACTCTTGTCCAAGCATAGTAATAAAGCTGAGTATTTGTAATTGATGTAATTTGTAATTGATATACTGTATTATTAAAAACATAAAAAACATAAATAAATCTTGAACTGAGTGAATTAAAGTGATGTAAATATTAAATTTTGTAACAAAATTTATAAAAAACTTGTTTTAGAAAGTAAATCATGAAAAAACAATGGTTTTAGATCATTTAAGCATATTGGTCAAAATTACTACTCATCATCTTGACATGGATGTATCCATAAACTATGAACATTTTAAGAATGGTTTTATCGCCATTCCTCTAATCCAAGAGAATAATGGACTTTCTAATCTGATTTTTTTTTTGTTTTTAATTCATTTGATTGAAAAATTAATATTGTTATATTACTTGGATAAGAGTGGCTAAAATTAAAAATTAACATATTGTTTACCTTTTTAAACTCTTGGAAAATTTCCTCTACTGAAAAGGCATATTGCTGTTAATATTCAAATTACACCTTAATAAAGAGGTAATACTTTTTACTTTTGTCATCAAATATTGACAGTACTATATTTGTTTCCAATTAAGATATTGCTTGTTTCTTATCTATCAAATTGAAATATTACCACACATTGATTGATATTGATTTATTGTAAATATTGAAGGTTTCAGATGAGAAATAAATAATGAACTTTACCACATCTGGGCCACCACATATCTTAAACAATAGTTCAGAAATTTGTAATTTCTGTGTTTAAAAAAAAAAAACACTTAAATGTATGTACTATTTTTTACATATGCAAAATTTTTCATAGAAATTTAATGTTTCTATTTTCAAAGTATAGTTGTGAGGATTTGTACAAAAACTGGTTGTTTCTTATTATCCCAAAATAACAGTTCAAGTCTTTGTCAAAATCAAATGTCCCTAATCTGATATCTCCTGTTAGTACTATATTTGTCTCCATATATTAAAAAATCCAAAATATACTGTTTCCTTAGTTTGAATATTTTAATTAATTAAACTAGCCTGCTAAGTTTTTCCCATTCTTAAACAAGTATTCCTATCATTATGTTAAGTAATGACTTCTGTTAGATGAGGTCGCTGGGTTTGTTTAAATTATCTAATGGACTGTAATCTTTTTCCTTATAAATTTTATTCACAACACAAAACACACAAATACATGAAATCAATCAATTCATAATAAAATATGTCACCACCGTGTGAAGTGGGTGGGAGCGTAAATTGGTTGCTCTTAACGCTAACACTAAAATAGGTCACCACTGCATCAAGTCGGTGGTAGTGTAAACTGAATGTTTTTCATGCTTTCGCCTTGACGATGGCAATGATTGTTTTTAGTAAGGCTCGCTAGGTGGAGCTCTTCTTAAATTTGCATCCGGAACGGAACAACTTCTAACTGTATTGCCCTCATTTTGAGCACTCAAAGCATCAAATTTTGCTCTTTCTGTCATCCAGGTTCTCTCTCAAACAGGTTTTTACTATGAAAAGTTTTAAAACATTTTTTTTTTTCTGTGTATCCAAAATAGAACTGAACATTATTTTAACACTTTGTGATCTCTTAAGATGATTATTATCTGATTTATGATAGAAAGAAATTGTCATAACCATGACCTTTACTGTATCTGCTTTGGAAGATACATCAAACTGTTATTCTATTCTATCAAATGTTTTTTCTATTTATCTTAGGTTTGTTAGTTTTATTGGTAATGAAGGCAGTTGGTTCATCCAGTCTCTCTGTAAACTAATGATGCAAGATGAAGGAAAGTCTTCGATTGAAGAAGTTATGACTATGGTACATGAAGATGTTAAAAATTATACAGTCAAATTGAAACAGATAGTTCCAAAAGGTACTATACAAATTGTTGACCAAAATGAATACATTGATAACATTGAGCAAAATAATGATCGAAAAGTAATCCAAATTGTAGTACGTAAAAGTACTTTAGGAAAAAAACTATTTCTTAAAAAAAGGGTTATGTCTCCCATTTAAACTTTTGCCTGATATAGATGTATTCATCTCATTCTACTTTGGTATGTGCTTGTTTCTTAGAACATTGAACTAGGATTAAGCAAGATCTACTCTGCATCATTCACCATGAAGCTAAATAAAGCTATATTTTTGTATATTTTAAAATATCAATCAGTACTATAAATTTTAATGAAAATGCTATTTTCTGATCAGAATTGCTTATAATGTATTGTTGGATTTCATAAGCATATATTTAAATTCTATCTTTCTTTGTTTAATGTGTAGTTTGAGACTATGTCAATAACTAAGAATTCAAACTGTTCAATTTTTTCTGTTAATAAAGGATAATATGATATGTGATAATATTTTTTGTGATTATAATATTTTTATATATTCTCCCCAGAGCACCTATACTCCATTCTATTTTAATGTAATTTCTTGTAACAGTTTGTAGTTGTGGTGCTAAAACCTGTTTATTAGTTTATGTGTTAAGATAAATATTTGTATGATAAACATTCTTTGTTAATTGAGCTTGTTACTCTATAATTTCACTACTGCCTGAATCAAGACTGTACCTCTTTTCTTTTTATATCATTTGGTAGAGTCCTACATTTGTTTTACACCCTATTTTAGTATTTATTACGATATACTTTTCATTCATGGCTTTATAAAGAATTTTATTGTTTTTGTAATTGTTCTAATAATCCAAGTAAATAAACTTTCCTCATTTTCAATGGTTTTTTCATTGAAGTGACAAGAATGTGGTTACAGGTGTTTGAAAGTTAGCAAATAACGGTCAAAGTGTCAAAACTAAAGGGGGACCTGAATTTTGTCAAATGTAGTGTCGAGAAATCTGTTTAACCCATTTCTGAAACCAAGAGGGAGAAAAAAGAAGTGTAACTCCTGGCCTGTACTTTTAAAAATGGACTGCTACATCAAATATTGAATTCAGGGATGATTTTCATCTGAAACATTTTGTGGGTTGGTTTATTCCAAAAACACTTTTTTTTTTTAAATTTAGAAAAGGAATAAAGAAAAGGAGCCATTTTTTTATCTCATATATTTATAAATTTTAACGATAATCTGAAAGTTTTCTGTCCTTTTCCTTTTTCTCTTTGCCGCGTCCACAATTGTTTTTTCTGACAAAGAGCAGGATGTTACCTCCCACTCTTAAAAGTGTGAGATAGATAACTAAGTTATCGGTATATGTGAAAAAGGTTGTGCGCAGTGGAAGCTTAAAAAATAATTACGGCTAGAGCAAATAATAACTATATAATATTTAATGGAACATACCAGTCTTGGTATCTGTACAAAAATAAGGTTGCTATTCACAAACCTTAAAATAAAAAAACATACTTGACAAAAGAAAAGCAGCGGTAAAAAAAACATAAGTCTAACTGCGGTAGCTCTAATGACGGCTTCACCGATCGACCATCTACTTCCTCGGCTGTGTACAACAGGCGTCTCCGCTTCACATCGAACTCGATCACAGACTCAGATTACAACCACCATAATCTACTTCACCGGACATCTCACTCGAGCTTCATTTACTCACTCTCCTGGGCCTAGCCCTCTGAGCCAGTATACTGGAACACATGGACATGAGAAATAACTATAATTGCAACACGAAAATGAGGACTGGGATACTAACAGATTATTAAAGGTATAACAAGAATAAGGTTCACGAGTTCGGTGAAGGATACACAAATAGAGAAAATTAAGTTCAGAATAATCGATAAGTGAAGAGTTTAGTACATTATTTGTACTTGACATAGCAATTGAACATCATACACTAGAATGTTTTTTTTTTTTTTTGTTTTGTTTTGTTTTGTTTTTTCCATAAAATAAAAGAGATGTTAAGAACTCAGCAGATACGTAGTTGATTTCGCAAGAAGGATCCTGCTTGGGAAAAGGAGAAAATTCATTGGATCCTGAGAGCCAATGAAATTAGTGCGAGTGCAGAAGAGCTCTTGAGAGAAAATTTTATCTATGTTCAGTGAGGGATTCAGCTTTTTGCAAGGAGAAATTTGGTTGGTCGCTGAGGGCCAATGAAATTACTCGATAGTTCTGCTGAGTACGGCAAGGGGCCGTTTTGCATTAGCAGGATCCGCATGGTCATATTGGGCTAAGTCCAATAAATGGTCAATGCTAATATTAGAATAGAAATTTGTGGCTAAAGATTTTAGAAAATTTGGAAGACTGGGGAGATCAATTTCCCTGTGGATCTCTTTATTGCGATAATACCAAGGTGAATTAGTGATTTGCCGAATAATAACTTCACCGGGAGAAAGCATCGGCTTTTATATCTGCGGCACTCCTGCTCACCGCGACGTAAGCGTGCTCGCCGTCAACACGTTCACGTTCATATGCTCCTTCCGTGACGCACGCTAACTCGGCCTTGTCTTTACGGTGAGGGATGAGTGAAATATTGGATTTTTAAAATAATATTTCCTAACACAGGAAAGAAGCGTTATCAGTTGACTCTCGCAACACGTGCTTCAAGGTCAAAAAGCCGTGTTACACGGCATAAATAAAAAAATCTAAACTTGTGGGATTCTAGATATAATAGTACAGCTAAGCCGTAATTGTGTGTTTTGTGTGACAAACAACTGTTTCTGGATTTCGGTTCCGGAAAATGCGCATTTTTTAAAGGGCCATTATAGTTAATACTGCGATCATAATATGGGACTTTCAAACCGTACAATTATGTTATAACCTGCGTACTTTCTTTATAGGTATCCCCCGAATTTACGAGCATATAGACCGATCGTAACAATGTTTATATATCGGTATTCTTTTATTATCGCCTTAACGGTATAGTTATTTCAAACAGTACTTCATCTTATTAATGGAATTTTTCTGCTTTCGGCAGTGTCTGAGGGAAAATGACACTTGCAAATAACTTATGGAATTTTGGATATGCACGGAAGTTGGTTATTGTTGAAAAATCAGCACAATTTATTTTATTTTATTTTTTGGTTAAGTTTCGCACATGCATTGAAGTAGGTGAAAAATTTGCTAATGAAAAATCGCAACTTTTAACGACTATTCCGATAAAAATCAGCCTTACAGCTGAATAGGTAGGACGCTTCCACTTCTTTTTTCTTAACCCTTCAGAATCGGCTCTAAGTTGTAAATTCCATGCTTTTTGCCGCCGTTAAGGTAGCATAAAAGTAGACTAGTGCTCTCGGACCACACTAAATGGTTACAAATCTGTTAATGTAAAGAAGAATTCGAACCCACTGGCTGAGATACCGAAAGAAAACGCGTCCTATTCAATCATCGGCCTGAAATTTTACTATTTAAAAAAAAAAAAAAATTAATTGTCCACTTAAAAAAATAACTTTATACTGTATATATGTTTATTTAAGTCATGAATTTTTAAACATTGATTAAAATTAGATCTAATGAAAATTATTGCAACTTTTCAAACTGTTAAGGTATATATTTTACTGCTATTTAAGAAATTCTACAGTCACAAAATTAAAAATTTGTTTATAGAAATGCCTTTTAAAAATTTGATATCTAAAATGCATATTTAAATTATTAGATTTTATTTAACTAGGATATTTGAAAAACTTCTTATTTGAATCTGTTTTGAACATTAGGAGACTCGAGTAAATCAGTAAAAAGTTTTAAAGCTTTGCTGTTTGAAATGGCATTTAAATTATTGATGTAATGTTGAAATCCCTATTTTAACAAACCAGCTTATAACAAAGGAAAATGTTGATCTTGTTATTTTCCTTTTGTTTACAATGCTAATTTATTCATAAATGGTGAATCTCCATTTTATATATATATAGTGAATCTTAGGAATGAGGTAGATGGATTTGTAGTAGCACAGACTCAATGATTTGTTTTTCGTTTAAAAATCGTTTGCAGTTTGTAACAAGTTTATCGTTTGCAAGTTTTGGTTTTGCTGTTAAGTTTTTATAAAAATTGTGATGGAATAAAAGTTGTTGTTCTAAGTAGACTGGAAAATGTTTCGTTTCTTTTAATTGAGTTATTATGCCTGATTAATGAGTAAGAATATAAATATAGCTCAAACTAAGCTTATAATTAATTTAATATCGTACCAGTACGCGTTATTTTTGGTGACCCGGAAAGTCATAAGAAGACAAAAATGCAGGATTCTATACCGGAAAATACAGATGTTAACAGTGAAGTCAGCAACGATGACAAGGAATTATGCAAGGTGAGTGTTAAAATGCCACCTTTTTGGGTTGATAAACCAGAAATATGGTTTTTCCAAGTGGAAGCTCAATTCAAAATCAGCGGAATAACAGCTGAGGAAACGAAGTTTAATTATTTAATTTCCCAACTTGATCCAAAATATGTCGAGAATGTATGGGACATAGTTAGCAGTACCAGTAAAACTAAATATTCTGATTCAAAATTTAGACTCTTAAATTTATTTAAGGAAAGTGAAAGTGTAAGAATTCAAAAATTAATCACTGGAATAGAACTTGGCGACATGAAACCCAGCCAACTGTTGCAAAAATTGAAGTCAATAGCCACTTCTGATGTTTCCGAAAAATTAATTAAAACACTTTGGCTAGGAAAATTACCGGAAGCTATAAAAAATATTTTAGTTGTCAGTAATGAAAATATTGATAGTTTAGCTGTTATGGCTGATAAAATCAACGATATGAGTTCTAAACAAGAGGTATGCAGCGCAAGTAATACTATTGAAAATTATAGTAATGAATTAATTGATAGAATTAAACATTTAGAACAACAAATGGCTGAATTAAATATGCGTGCTGGTGCTAGAACAAAAATAAGGAATGCTAATTTTCGTCATCGGTCTCGATCTCGAAGTGGTCGACGTGTAAAATTCGATCCCAATGGAAAATTATGCTACTACCATTTTCGATTTGGATCCAGATGTTTCCCCGAAAAATGTAAATCTCCTTGTAGTTGGACAAAGAAAACGCAAGATAATCAGGAAAACTCAAACCTGTAGTGGACTTGGCGACAAACTCTACTACAGATTTCAAGGATTGTCGCAAATTTCGTTTATTCGTTCATGATCGAAGATCAAATTTGCACTTCCTAGTCGACAGTGGTGCCGATGTGAGCATAATTCCAGCTACCTCCAAAAACAAACAAAAGAATGAACTCAAACTGTTTGCAGCTAATGGCTCTGAAATCTCAACGTATGGTGTACAAATTTTAAGCCTGGATTTGGGATTACGTCGAGAATTTCAATTTCCATTTATAGTTGCCGAAGTAAACAAAGGTATAATAGGAGCTGACTTTCTTCATAAATATAATTTACTTATTGATATAAAAAACAAAAGATTAATTGATAGGGTAACTCCACTCAGTATCCAGGGTGACATTACCGCTATTTCAAATAGTAACAACGTCAGTACATTAAACAAAACTCTAAAAATTACAAATCTTCTTTCAAAGTATCCTGAAACTTGTAAGCCTAATTTTTTTCCTTCAAAAATAAAACATGATGTTGAACATTTTATAGAGACTACTGGCCAACCTGTTTATTCCAAAGCTCGCCAACTTGATCCTAAGCGTCTGGCCACAGCCAAAGAAGAATTTAAATTCATGCTTGATAACAATATTATAAGAATGTCAAAATCCCAATGGTCAAGTCCTTTGCATCTAGTTACAAAAAAGGATGGTTCAATTAGACCATGTGGAGATTATCGCCGTTTAAATGCTCAGACTCTACCCGATCGCTATCCAATACCACGAATCGAGGATTTTCATCACATATTGAAGGATACAAACGTTTACTCAAAAATAGATTTGCAAAAAGCGTATTTCCAAATTCCCATAGCTGAAAAAGACAAATGTAAAACTGCTATAATTACACCTTTTGGTTTATTTGAATTTAATGTAATGAGTTTTGGTTTAAAAAATGCCCCATCAACATTTCAAAGATTTATCCACCAAGTTTTTCAAAGATTAAATTTTGTTTTTCCTTACTTAGACGATATTCTCATAGCTTCTAAATCTGAGGAAGAACATGAAAATCACCTTAATTTAGTATTAGAGAGATTAAATGAATATGGTTTAAGAATTAACATTTCTAAATCTGTTTTTGCTGTTTCCCAAGTCGAATTTTTAGGCTACTTAATTACTCCTGAAGGTCCATTGCCAGAGAAAGTACAAGTTATCCTAAATTATAAACGACCAGAAACAATTCGTCAATTGAGGAATTTCCTAGGACTCATTAATTTTTATCGTCGTTATTTAAAAGACGCAGCGAAGAACCAAGCACTGCTTCACGAATTTCTAAAAGGAGCAAAAAAGAATGATAAAAGTAAGATTTCGTGGACAGAAGATGCTGAAAAACAGTTTGAAAAATGCAAAGCAGAGTTTGCAAACACTATCCTGTTGTCATTTCCCAATTCTGATTTACCTCTGTCTTTATTTACAGATGCATCAGATATGGCAATAGGGTCAGTATTACAACAAATTGAAAATTCAACTTGGAAGCCAATAGCATTTTACTCAAAAAAGTTAAGTTTAACTCAACAAAAATACAGCACTTATGATAGAGAATTATTAGGCATTTATCTTTCAATCAAACATTTCAAACACTATTTAGAAGGCAGAACGTTTGTTATTTATACAGATCACAAACCTCTTATATTTGCTTTCCATCAAAAACTTGACAAAGCCGCACCCCGCCAATGCCGCCAACTTCAATACATTTCTCAATTTACAACTAATATTAAATATATTAAAGGAGAAAGCAATATAATAGCCGATACTCTATCCAGAATGAATGAAGTTTCATTAATAAATTATGACAAAATAGCTGATTTGCAAGATCAAGATACAGAATTACAAAATTTGCGTACGAATTCTACATGTAATTTTAAACAATATCCATTACCTTCTGGAAAATCTTTGTGGTGCGATACTTCAACCAAAAATATTCGACCATATAATCCTCAATCTTTTCGTCAACAAATCTTCCAACATATTCATGGATTATCACATCCAGGAATAAAATCAACTGTTAAAATGATGACTTCAAAATTTATTTGGCCGAACATTAGAAAAGACATTCAACTATGGACTCGAGCTTGTATTTCTTGCCAAAAATCTAAAATCAATAGGCATACAAAAACAAAGTTGGGTGAATACGAAATTCCATCAGAAAGATTTTCCGTAGTTCACATAGATTTGATTGGACCTCTTCCTCCCTCTAAAGGAAAAATTTATTGCTTAACTTGTATTGACAGATTTTCCAATTGGATGGAAGTAATTCCTTTAGACAATATTTCAGCTGATACAGTCGCAAGAAGTTTTTATAGCAACTGGATTGCTCGTTTTGGAACACCATCTCGACTTATTACAGATCGAGGTACACAATTTAAATGTGAGACATTACAAGTTTTATCTAAAATATGTGGAATTAAACTTCAACATACTACTGCGTACCATCCTTCCTGCAATGGTAAAGTAGAAAGATTGCACAGAACTCTTAAGGCAGCATTAAAAGCTCATAACAACCTCTCATGGGTAGACACATTACCAACAGTACTTCTAGGATTACGAACCGCTATTCAAGAAGATTCGAAATTCACAATAGCTCAAATGGTCTACGGTCAAAGCCTACGACTTCCTGGAGAATTCTTTTGCGAACCAACTACTGACATAACATCGGAAACCTTTGCAAAAGATTTACAGAAATTTATGGAAGTAATAAGACCAAGAATAGCAAGAACCAATGTGTACAAACCAATTTTTGTCCATAAAGATTTGAAAACTTGCTCTCACATTTTTATACGCATTGATAGGGTTAAAAAGCCCTTAGAACCACCTTATGAAGGACCGTTTCCTGTAATTGCTCGAAATGAAAAATATTTCACGATTGAAGTAAAAGACAAAAATGTCAATGTGTCATTAGATCGATTAAAACCTGCTTACTTATTACCAGTCAATGAAAATAACTATTCAACACATCCAACGGAGAATGTTCAACAATTTGCAGAGACTCCTCCAGTGACATCGCAGACACAAAATTTGCAAAAAGAAGCTTCATCGCCTAAGCATTTACGGTTCAACCTTTCTCGTTCAGGTAGAGAAATAAAACCGCCTTCTCGTTATAAAGACTATATTTAGAACTATACTTGCGGAACTATATTTTGTAAATTTTAGTTTGTACAAATAGTAGTATTTAATTTACATTTATTAATTTTATTTGTCTTTTAATGTATTTAATTAGTATCGTAACTTTGTTACTGGGAAGGGAATGATGTAGTAGCACAGACTCAATGATTTGTTTTTCGTTTAAAAATCGTTTGCAGTTTGTAACAAGTTTATCGTTTGCAAGTTTTGGTTTTGCTGTTAAGTTTTTATAAAAATTGTGATGGAATAAAAGTTGTTGTTCTAAGTAGACTGGAAAATGTTTCGTTTCTTTTAATTGAGTTATTATGCCTGATTAATGAGTAAGAATATAAATATAGCTCAAACTAAGCTTATAATTAATTTAATATCGTACCAGTACGCGATAGATTCGTTCTTTCAGTCATTCACTAAGGTTCTTTTTCTTCATTTTTTATAAAACTTTTGTGTAGTTATGAAAACAGATTTAAATATATGTTTCTAGATTTAAAAACAAAATGCTTGAAATTAACAACATCTTGTCCACCCAATGAAGGAAAGAAAATGTTTTTGTTGTATTGGACAAAGAAATTCCTTAAACTATCTTGATACTGCCATCACATCAATAGAAGATTATAAATTAATTCACTGTTAAAATAGTAAGCAATAACTAAAGAAAATATTTGTTTTGCATTTGTTAACACTTTTGGTCAGTCTAATTGTTAGGAAATATTAGATCACTTGTAAGTTTCCCTTATTTTAAAAATCAGTATTTCACTTATCCCTCACCTTAAAGACAAAGGCCCTTACTCTGGGAGTTGCGGTTCGTGCCGCAAGTGCGGTATGACGTAGTCGCGGAAACTTGGCCTAACGATACCTAGTTGCCGCAACTTAGCTCAAACCGTACTCTGGGAGCACGGAAACGAAGGTGCGGTATCTAGCTTACTATCGAGTTTGAGAAATAAATCCCGCCTTTGGGCTGTGCTTATTTTAGAGGCGGAGTTTAATGGGATCTTCTACTTTGCACCATTTAAACCAATCAGAAATTTAGAATTATAATTCTGATTTTCAGTTTCGGCAACAGCAATGTTTGTAAATAAAAACAAATAAATAATTCGCATTTTTCTTTGCATGCGTACAGTATTGATAAAAGTGGCAACTAAATCTCAAGAGTTTAAATCGAAGAGATTGTCTCACGGAAACTTTTACCCATGATTAGATTTATGGAGCATTATTATATACAGTATGGAATTTTATTAAGCATATAGAGGAGCTTTCGATAGGTTTGGTTTGGAGTGCTACGGTCTACTTTTTGCAACACGAGTGCTAATGAGACCGGTACCTGCAGCTTAATTGACCTGCAGTTTAATTTTCTGGGTTTCTGCAAGTTACATTCTCTTACAGATATATTTTATACATTACAATTATGATGGAATGCATAAAAATGATGTAACTGATGAATATTATGATGTAAATATTACTGCATTGAGATCATTGATAAAAAAAACTTGATAAAAAGCTATATTTGTACTGAAAAAACTGTAAAATGATAGTTATTCCATCAAAATTTATCATATTACTACTATATGTCAAAGCCTAAAATCTAAACATCAATGTTTTGTTTTGAACACAGTTATTAAAATATATAAAATGCAAGAAATTAAAATTTGAAAATCACAATATGAAAATTATGGTTATGATGAAAATTAAAGATAAATAATATTTAAATCATACTTTGATAGTATTTTAAAAACAGTTTTATTATATGTAAACACAAATTTTGGGTTCAGACTAACATCACAGGTATCCATGAAGATTGTAAATTTTGTGCTTAAAATATGTAAAATAAAAGCCGAAAGGCTTCGATCTTTTTATTACTTAGCATTGTTAACAAGATTTCTACTAGTATGAAAAACATAAAATATAAGATCAAAACTGAAGATACACAATATTTACATCATACTTTTATACTGCTCTAAATTCAGCATTAATATATTTAAAAACAACTTTTTAGTTCATACTTTTAATATCAGTGGTATCCGTGGAGATGGCATGGAATTTTCTACATTTTGGCACTATACAAAACAGGTATATTTTTTTTTAACTGAGCTATATATTCGTAAGTCAAATAAGCCGCCATGTTTTCTTACTATCGAGAAGTTCTCTCTACCAAATTTGCTGCCGGAAAGTTTCCGCAACCTGCAGCTATCGGTAACTTTCCGCATGTAACCCCAGAGTACCGAAGTATCGTTTGCTCTCAAAATTTCCTCGAGCTGACGTCAACTTGACGTCATACCGCACTTGCGGTACGAACCGCAACTCCCAGAGTAAGGCCCAAAGCCGATTAAGCGTGCGTAAAGCCGATTAAGCGTGCGTCACGGAAGGAGCGTACGAACGTGACGTGTCGACGGCGAGCATGCTTACGTCGCGGTGAGCGGAACGACGAGCGAGAGTGCTGGACGGTGGAGATCGGCGCCGCAGATGTTACCCGGCAGATATAAAAGCCGATGTTTTCTCCCGGTGAAGTGGTAATAACAAATTGCTCTTGTACAAAACAGTAGTTTTACCTACTTCTACGTACGCCGCCCCAATTTGGTCGTTTGCATCCCAATCCAATATTGATATTCTGAACAGAATTCATAACAAAACTCTCTGGAGGATCGCTCAGGCCCCCAGATATCTAACAAATAAAATTGTTCGAAGGGATTTGAACATGGATACCTTCAAAATTATTTGCACAAAGCTCTCTTCCAAATTTTACGGACGCGTGTATAGTCTACCTAATCAGATCATAGACGAATTACCGAACTATGGTCATAGGAAAGCTAAACATCGCAAGCGGCCCAGAGCCGCTATGATTGATTCCTTAAAATGTTAGGACTTCATCTCCCTTCTTAATTTTCCCCTTACACTTTCCGAACGCGCGGCCATCCAATAGATGGCGCCACAGAATCTGATCAGAGCTTACCTCGCTACCAATTTTAAGCTAAACTTAACTTTTAATCTTAACTTCATTGTATTTGTTTATTTTTCTTATTTAACTTAACTTTAAATTTTTTTACCTCTTTTTACTGTTTCAAGCAGTACTTTACTAATAAGAAAAAAAAAATTAAAAATTTTTTAAAAATCAAATAAAAATCCTTTGCTATCCTTAAACTTCCTTCTTATCATTTTTATTTTTCTTTTCATCTTAATTACTTAACTTGTTAACGGCCTAGTGCTATTTTTGTTTTTTCCCATCTTAAAGACCTGCATTTTTATATTTATTATGTTTTAATTTAAAAGAATGGACACCTGGTTATGAATTCATTAACTTGCTACAGGGGCCAAGGTACCCCAGGAAACCCTTCAACAGCTTACGGGTGAAGTGGTTCTGGTTCGAGGTGAAGCCTGCTGCACACAGCCGAGGAGGTAGACCGATGGATCGGCGAAGCCGTGTTTAAAGCTACCGCAGTTGGACTTTTTTTTTTTTTTTTTTTTTTTTAACCGCTGCATGATTTCAAGCTTTTTTTTTGTCGAGTATGTTTTTTTTATTTTAAAGTTTGTGAATAGCAACCTTATTTTTGTACAGATACCAAGACTGGTATGTTCCATTAAATATATAGTTTTTATTTGCTCTAGCCGTCATTATTTTCAAGCTTCCACTGCTCATAACCTTTTTTATATAACTTAGTTATCTATCTCACACTTTTAAGAGAAGGAGGTAACACTAATAGGCAATTGTTCAGTTGTTTGTTTTAGTCAATTAAAGTCATTAAAGATAATATTTTTATAAATCTTATTCAAGTTATAATTTTGTTGATCTAGCATTTTTCTTAAAGGTTCAGGTAGAACAAATAATATGATTTCTCAAAGTTTAATATAGTAAAGTTCAACTGTATTGGTTGGTTCATTTATTTATTTATCTTGTAGGGGAGACCGGGGTAAAATGGACCATCCCCTATTATTTATTTTATTTATTAATTTTAATCTTTAATACTTTGATACATAGATGACAGCACTGCAGTCTTGAAAATGAATGTGTAATTGTGTGTTTAGCTGACAATTTAGCCATTTTATTCTAGAAAGTTGATTTGTGGTACTCAGAAGTAAATATTTTCATCATAACATATCTTCTTCTCTTCATTTAAGAATTGGGATTTGGAGGATTTAACTTCTCACAATAAAGAGCTAAGATGATGTATTATTATATTTAATGTAGCTAAAACAATTTAATATAAGATTAGTTCTTTTTTTCTGACACTTTTTGTCAGAATTACACATGGGGTAAAATGGACCACAAGAACCTGGGGTAAAATGGACCATGATCCATTTTCCAGGTTGTATTATTTTTTATTTCTGTAATGCTTTCTAAATTGATTTTATGTGTAATACTTTAAAAAACATGCAGGATTTAAAGTAACAGATATATGGCAATTCAATGAAAATGTCTTTGAGGATATCCAATATCTCTCATCATATGTGACTGATCAACCGTCACCAGATTTTGAATTAACATGTACAGCTGATCGTCAACCAAGCACAGGTAATCAGCAACCAAATACATCACAATCAGTACAAAGTGAAAATCATCAGTTGAAAACATGCTAATTTCATTCAAAACAGGATTCTTACTCGATCAAAGAAACTAACTCCTTATGAACTGTGGAATAATAAAAAGCCTAAGGTAAAGAATTTTCAAATTTTTGGTTCCAAATGCTTTGTTCATGTCCCTACCCAGAAACGACAGAAATTAAATAATACAGGAACAAAAATGAAAATTTTGGGGTATGATGAAGAATCAAAGCTTACCGTTGCTACAATCCATCTTCGCAGAAGGTAGTTATTAGTCGAGATGTTTGGTTCTGTAAAATATATCAAGGGAATCTGAATGCTTAGATATACTTGAAAATGAAGAAGCTGTTAATTCAAAAGTCGAAATATCCCATAAGGAAGAGGGAGTTCAGGAGGAGAGCAATGAAATAATTGAAGCAGTTAAAGAACCTCAGATTCGTGTTTCTCATCGATCAACTAAAGGCGTTCCTCCAAAAAGACTGATAGAAGAGCTTCATACTGTAAAAGACGAAATTAAAGAATCCAAATCCTACAATGAAGCAATTTCCAGTAGATTAAAAAAGGAATGGTTTAATGCAATTCAAGAGATATTGACATCTTTGGAACAGAATGGAACCTGGGAATTGTGTAATCTTCCTGAAAATCGAAAAGCTATTGGATGCAAATGGGTGTTTAAAATCAAGAAGAGTAGAGATGAAAGCAGTTCAAGGCATGTCTTGTCGCTCAAGGGTTCTCTCAAAAATATGGTGAAGACTATGATGAGACTTTCGCTCCTGTTGTACGTCAAACAACTTTGCGTACTTTATTGTCAATTGCAGCTAAAGAAAAATTAACAGTCTATCATTTTGATGTAAAGACAGCATTTTTAAATGGAAAACTGAATGAGACAATATATATGAAACAGCCTCCAAGAGGAAGCATCACATAGTATGCTTATTAAAGAAAAGTATTTATGGACAGAAACAAGCAGCCAAAGTGTGGAACGAAGTAGTGCATAAAGTTATTGTCAATTCAGATTTTAAACAAAGTAAAGTAGATTCATGCCTTTATTCAAGAAAATGTGATAGTTGGTGCTATATTCTGATTTATGTAGATGATATCATAATTGCAAGTAAGTCAAAAGAGGAGATACATGAAATTGAAAATGTTCTATCTAAAGAGTTTGAGATCAAGAATCTTGGCCCCCTCCAGCAGTACCTTGGAATTGAAGTTACAGAAGATTCAGATGAAAATTTTCAACTTTGTCAGTCAAACTGCATCAAGAAAAATGCACTTGATTATGGACTGTCAGATGCAAAGCCAGTAAGCACACCAATGGATAAGAGTTGTGAAAAATCAGAATCTATAAATCTGCTGAAAGATAATTCCAAATACAGACAGCTAATTGGACGTTTACTTTATGTATCATGCAACACAAGACCAGATATTCCAGCAAGTGTAAACATCCTTGAACAAAAGGTTTCCTCTCCAAACCAGGAAGACTGGATACAATTGAAGCGTATTGTAAAATATCTTAAGTCTACTGCCAATATGAAACTCAATCTTAGCAACATCGGGACTCAGGAAAGTCCTGCATTCTTTGGATATGCGGATGCAAATTGGGCTGAAGATCGTAAGACAAGGAAATCAAACAGTGGTTACATATTCTTCTTAAATGGAGGTGTAATCAGCTGGTGTTGCAAGAAACAAACCTGTGTTACATACGGCATTTTTTGAAAGACATGTAAATTGTGCCACAACAATTTATGAGGACAATCTGAGTTGTTTAAGTCTGATTCAGAGTGGAAAGTACTCTAACCGAACTAAACATATAGATACTAAATATCACTTTATCAAAGATTGTGTAGATAAACAACTAATTAATTGTGAGTACTGTCCAACGGATCTGATGGTAGCTGATTTGTTGACTAAGCCATTGTCACCCAATAGACATTGTATATAAGAAAAAAAATGTAAAGTTGTAGAAACGAAGGAGGAGAGTTAAAACTAATTGGCATTATTAATTTAAATTATCGTTTGCACAACTTTTTATTTTTCAGATGGCAACTAAGTTTATTATACTATTACTGTTCTTTCTTTTTCATTGTAATGTAGCTGATGTAAATTTGTTCTTGTATCCTTTAACTTTTAAAATAAAAGTCCTATATTTTTTACTATTATTAACTGGATCATTTCTTGTAACTGGTATCATTAAGATATTTTATACTCATAAAGAACCGCTCTCTTTCATTATAGAGCAATTTGTCGCAACGTCACGAACTACTATAATGCCCTTCCCATTCATTTTCATGTGTACAACAGCCAATAGACAAACAATAAACTTCCGTTCCGTTTGAAACTAAAGCCAGAATTGTCATAAATTGAGATTTGCCCTGCTGCATGAAATCGCCTTATTTATTTAATAACTGGAGATATGCCCAACCGGCCCAGGTGCTCCGTGAAAATCTTTCCATAGAGGAAGTGCGCATGACGTCAATTACAGCAAAAATTGCAGCTCAACTTCCTCGTTGGCAAAATATTTGAATTTCCTACGGATTCTGCTTGTTATTGGGATTTTAATTTTGTCAATTATCTGAAAATTGTAACAATCTGTTGTACGTATGGCTGTACTAAGAGTTTCAAAAAAAGGTGAAAATAATGGATTTTATTGCTTTCCTAAAGATTCTACATTGCGAATGCTTTGGACAAAAGCTTTGAAAAGGCAAGACTGGACTCCAAGTTCTTCGAGAATTTGTGGCAAACATTTTCAGAATGGTAATAAAACGTTAACTTTACTGTAATGTAATAGATTATGTAAAATTATTATGCTCTAAGAATTTTTTATTATTATTACATGGTTTCCGCGCATCTGGAAAGTGTGGGAAAGTCATGGAAAATCATGGATCCGCTAAACTACCGATTAAAAAAAATGCATTGAATTGTTTAATTGTATTTTTACTTGTCATTTGATTGAAGTTACTGAGTTTGGTATTTATCTATTATCCTATTGACCATATTGCCAAGTAAAATTTGTTCATCAAGGAAACTCAAAGCAAGAAAGCTTAATGGGTGGGTAAATGTATATTATTCTGGTTTTTTTTCTTAAATTGTAGTTAAAATTTTATTAATATAATAATAATTATTTTTTAATAAAAATTAGTTAAGATTTTTGCACAAAATATAAGTTTATCCCTAGGGATATTGTATATAAACATTATAGGATTATATTTGGATATTATTCATGGTCACCTGGATAATAGGGCACGGGCACTCAGCTGATCGCTGAGATCGCCGAGCCCTAACAACCATTCTGGTAGGCACGCTAACTCGTTGCTATGGACGTTTACATGTAAACAGTCTTATTTTAATGTCGTGGTATTTTTTTCAGTTACAAATTTTGAGAATTATTTTTTTGTAATTATAATCATCACATATTGAAAAAAAAACTGAATAGGAGGAATTCATCGAAAGATTATTTATAACTGTAAACCGAAGGTTTTTTTCCGACCGGCACGTTAACATGTTTCTTTGCTTATTGATAGTAAGTAACATAAAAAGATTGTGCTTTTTTTATGTCGCCATAGCAAATTGCTGATAATTTGTCAATATCCGTTTCCCAGTCTTTTATAATATATGGATCTATATTACTTATTACAGATATTTTATCCAAATACCGCTTCTTTGACAGTTGATCTAAATTCTTCAAGTAATCATTCATTTTCAGTTATAAACACTAAGTTATACTAAACACTAAGTTACTCAGTTATAACTCTTCAGCACACAAGTGAACAACGTGCGAACCACAACGTACCACCAACGTGCGAAGTTCAAGCTGTGATCCACGTGTTTTTCAATCAGCGCAGTTTTTCAATTAGCTTGACCCCCAGCATTGTTGCTATGATGGTTGCCAAGTGACGTAGGTACCCGTGACGTCAGGAGCCCGTGCCCTATACCAAAGTACCCTGAATTCAAATTGGAAACATTTTGGTTGAAAAATTGCTATAGGATTAAACTTAGGTATGTGGATATAACAATTTATTTTTATGTGAGTTTATTAACACTTTATAGTTATTTATACTTTATATTAACACTTTATAGTATATTTAATTAAGTTTATAGTTTTTTTATGATAAAATTCCCGTAATTTCTCTAAAAGCATATATTTTATTTGTACGTACATCAGAAGTTTTATTCATATATACTTTTAACGAAAGCTTTTTAAAGTCATGGAAAATGATCTGCTAAATCAGGGAAAGTCATGAAAAGTCATGGATTTGAAAAATTTTATTTTGGCAGATACCCTGTTATTAGTAAGTTTTTTTTTCATATTTCTAATGTATTTTCTATCCTTTTGTGAGGAGTACTGTACCTATAAATGTAATTATTTTTTGTCCTTAAAATGATCAGGTTTTGTACATTTTTATTATATTCTTATTTATGTAATAGTGTATTGTGCCTGTTAGCATAATCAAAGTAGTTATACTTTTATTATGATATATGATACTTAATAGTTCTGTGTAAAGTGTTTAATTTTTATTTAAATATATAATTTTGTAAGTGCTAAAAAAGTCTATTTTGAATTACTTGGCCAGTTTCTGATGTTTCCTTCCCCTTCCCTTAAATAAAATTTAGTTTTATTCTATGCGTGATCCATATCGAAGCTCATAAGATACAATGAAAGCAAGCAATGTTTTGCCAACGAAAAGTTGAGTTGTAGTCATCACTCGTATTTGTTTACAAACATGCACTTTCTCTATTCTTTCACCGAAATATATCTTTCTGTGAAACGGTACCAAAATAAGTTTTGTCCTCGAGCATGCGCATCACCATGCAGAAGCTCCTTAATCGTACACTCTCTCTTTAGGAGGTGTTGACATGGTGGAGGTGTTGTTGGTGTGTATGCATAGATCGTTCGTCTATGAGTTTTATACAATATCGGAATTGATACTGGCTTGGCAAACTACGTTGGCGTGAAAATGTCCACGCCAAGGTAAATTCTCAGAGAGCTGAGCAAACTACGTTGGCGTGTTGGTGTCTCCCAATTTGGTGCGTGATTTCTTATATTTTTGTTAATTACATCTTTTTCTAAGAGTTTTCAGGCAAAAAACAATTATTATATTTTATGTTATTATTATTATGATTATTTTATTTCATTTATTGTTATTTCTTGTTTATTTTACTGTTCTATGCACAATGCGCGTGGTATTGTTTAAGTTTTACTATTCATCATAACTGTTTTTTATGTAATGTATTCTCGTCGTGTGCTATTTTTTTTAATTTAAATTACTGTTATATTAATACAGCAAGTATGTTTTCTAGAAATTATGACGATATTAATAACGTTATTTCCTACGTTAAGAGCTCTTCAGATTATGCACAGTTATTTGCACTATTATAATCGTTTTATTTCTTTTAACCTTGTACATTTTGTTTTCTGCACGATGCACGTGGTATTATTCGATTTTAACATCGTATCTGTGTTTAATGTATTGTAATCACATTTTGTTTTATTATTTAACTAAAAGTCATTATGGTACTAATTATTTTATCGCATTGATAATGAAAGTAAGGCTTTTTGGCTTTTTTGTCGAAATTATAAATTATTTCAAACTGAAATAGTGTTAACTATTTTAGTGTTAATGCTGTATATCTTGCTAGTATTATTAACTATTTAAAGATTGATGCTTGACTGCAAATATTTAAATTTGCTATAAAATTGCAGGTCTGAAAACATTTTTTCCTTTTATTGTGATTGCATGTACTAATATTGTTACATGCACATTGTACTTGGTATTGTTTTAAACGACTTCAGTAGTAAAACAATGACTTCTATATGTGTTAAGGTTTGTGATATAGAACTAACACCATATATGTTAAAATACATAAGTGATGAAGAGGAATTTTTTTTAAAAATCATTTTCAAGCATATTTAAAAGGGGGTGGCATTAAAATACCATTATCAGGCATGAAAGTTTTCCGCTTTTAAGCGGAAATCCGCTTTTTTGATAGTTTTTAGGACTGTTTCTGAGATTGATGCAAATCCATCGAGAAATCGTGATTGGAAAATGGGGGGTGGGGTTGTAGTCCTGGTCGAAATCAGTATCTTCTACTGCGTGTTTTCGCTGAGCTGTATGCTGGTGGAGATATGACTATGCATACTGATTCACTTCCTTTCCGATTGGCTCAACGTACTATAGCAATTACGTACTATATATTGCATGTACCAAACCAACAAACCATATCAGCAATTATTGAATATTTGGTTGCTCTAAATGCTACCATCCAATCATTCTAAATTATTAGGCAGACTCCTCAAAAACTACGGTTTATCCTTTAAATTGTTAGTTTAACTGATACAAAACACTATCCTGCTCCAAATCTGCATTTTGGCTGCTATGAAAATTCGTTCTCCTACTACAAATTTTGTTTTGCTGCTCCGAAAATTGCTCCAAAATGCTTGAAGGAGCGCAACATTCCTGTATGTAGTACTGAATCATATTGTGAAAAAGAGTTATGCAAGAGAAAATGTAATCATTACCCGGGGAAGTTCAGCTTTTTTTGTCATTGTCTACTTTCATGCCTGCATTATAGATGCTTTTTTGTTAAGAATTGTAAATGGTCACAATAATTATGTCTATTAGTTCCTGTCTTTCAATCTAAATATGTCAATAGAAAAGTGCTAGAATAGTATTGTATTGAAAGAATATTTATTGATTCCATTTAATCTTAACTCGCATTGGGCATTAATTATAGCTAATTTAAAATAACATTGCTTTGAAGTGTATGATCCATTAAAATTATCGACTGAATCTTATAATTCACAAATGGTACTTGATTTTGAAAAACATTTTTAAATCATTTAATATATGGAAAATAAAATCCCCACCCCATATTTTGCAGAATGATAATATCAATTGTGGTGTTTTTGTGTTATGCATATCAAAAATTGAATAAACCTAATTTTAATCTGTCTTTTCATCCCTTTTTTTTAGGAGATTTATTTATGAATGTTTAATTCAGACATAACACTTTCAATTTAATGCATTTATATATATATATATATATATATATATATATATATATATATATATATATATATATATATATATATATATATATATATATAAATGCATATCTATATCCATCCTCTGGTGAGGAAGGTCTGAGAGGCTGGAATGTCTGCAAACTCATTTATTGCCACTCAGTCTAATCAGTCCTTTACATTACACAGTCTTAAACCTGCCTGTCTATCATATAGACAGTGGAATTTCTCAAGGATTTATTATTTGTATTTATTGTGTTGTATTTTCTTATTGTTGTTGAATGTTGTCAATTTTCATGCATTAATTGAACAACAGTCAAGTGTTCTGGTGATGCCCCTGCCTAGAACAGATAAGACAGTATAATGCTGGGGGACTCATAGCCTTTGCATGTAAATTTTCTATTCTGTTATAACTTAAGCCTGTTAAAGGAATAAAAGAACATGCAGAAAGAAAATGTACAATAACTAATAGACTCTTATGTTTACATGGATGCTCGAAATTTCCCATTTCGGTTTCATCAATGTTTGCTGATACTTTCATCCCATGTATATGTAGATATCTGTAAATAAAACTAAATGGCTGTTTTTGCAGAGTGGCTCATGCAGTCTCCTGTTGAATTCAGCTTTTTGGTATTTTACAAATTTACATAATAGGTGAATAAGAGAAGTAATAGTACATAGCAAAAAGTTTTCAAAGTTCTATTATTAGGAATGTTTTTCCCCATAGATGCTTTTTAAGAAACTAGCATGCATAATATTTTACATTGTCATATATTACATTGGATAGCACAAAACAATTTAAAACAATAGTTTTATAATTAAAAAACCTGAATTTTGAAATTGTCTCTGCTTCCAACTACATCAAATTTGATCTTACGCTATTCAATAATTCAATAGCCTGTTACTGGGAAAGTTAGAGCAAATCATATATATTCAATATGAACAAAAAGGAGCAAAGCAGATAATAGAAAACAATACATAAGAATCGCTGAATTAAAATTTATGTTACACATTGAATTCAGATGCAATTTCATAATTAAATTGAAATGTAGTTTTAAAACTTTCTTTTACGTGATTGTTTTTAATGTTATGTACTTTACTTGGAGAAATAATACAAATTTAGCTGTTAAAATATTTATTTAAATAAGGTAATGCAATCGTTGATTTTATTATAACCTGTAAGCGATGTATCCTAAATATTTGTTCAACGTAACTTAATGCATTACAACAAACATACAAATTTAAAACAGTTACAGTAAAAGAAGTAATGGAGCATAAATAATATTAATCTGTATAACTAATTATTAAGTTACTTTATTCTGTAGGATATAAACAGAGAATTATTTATCACTTAAGATTGGTTAGTATATATTGTTAGACTTGCATGGTTAATTCTTATACTATGTAAACAAACGCATTTTTCCGAGTAACTTACGAAACATTAACAAATGAATTTGTAAATACTTAAGTTATCCTAAGCGCCAAAATAAAGATACGTAGCAAGCTCTAACAACCATACCATACCATATGGTTGCCATACGTGTTTTGCCCACTCCATATCAATTCCGATTTTGTAAACGTTCGTTTCTTTATTTTGAAAGTGGTAGTCGTCGCTTATCTTGTCTTCTATTAATTTTGTAACCTTTATATCTTAATCTCCCAGTAAGTAATTGTGATTACTTATTTATTTACTTTTGTTTATTATATAGTATAAGAACTAAATTGTATATATTTTATTAAAATTTACTAAATCTGTGAACTGATTATTTCTCTTCTACAGTAATTATGTCTGCTTAATTAATAATGAACAGGTATTAAATAAAAATAAATAA
Source organism: Pardosa pseudoannulata (assembly GCA_032207245.1). Classification (NCBI taxonomy): domain Eukaryota; kingdom Metazoa; phylum Arthropoda; class Arachnida; order Araneae; family Lycosidae; genus Pardosa; species Pardosa pseudoannulata. The sequence goes on along the minus strand of CM063502.1, from coordinate 3,489,498 downwards.
ATTAATAACGAACAGATATTAAATAATTTTTTTTTTTCATGAAATGACTAATTACTTTTCAGTTATACTTGTATTACAGTGAGTAAAATATTGAACAATTAATTCTTTTGACATTTTAAAATTGTAAAATTTATAATACAATTGGCTTGCTTGTGAAGAAATTGCCATAAAAGAACAGGTATAAGAAAATAATATTTAGTGTGAAAGAGGAGAATGAAATATACACTATTTTGCATGCTTGGTCAGGAAAGATTTTACCTTTTTCATGCATTTTATATTTGCATATTATTTAACTTTATATATTTATGTATATATATATATATATATATATATATATATATATATATATATATATATATATATACATTGAAAAAATAGGCAATTTAATCGTGTAAAACGTATGTACATGTGTGTTTGTATATTAGTTTGTTAATGTATGTAAAGGTCATTCCATGTCCAATCTATGAAAAAAAAAAAAAAAATGCAATATTTGAATCTTACATCTCAGGTTTCCACAATTTTTAGTTTATAGTTTTGTATATGTAAAGTAAATGATAAATAAATAAAAAAAGGTTCTTTCTCAACTTGAGAATTTTGAAAGTTGCTTTATTGGATTTAACTATCTTTTCTATTACAAGATCCTTTCTAACTGTGTAACAAATTGAGCTAGAGGGCTCATTTATGCTTCATTGTAAAGATATTTTTATGGGATTGAATATTATAGGTAACATTTTTTATTTAAGTAAAAATAAATATTTTGGCAAATTAAAAATTTTTAAATTTGAATTTTTTTTTAAAATCATGTAATTTTTTTTTCGAAAAACTTTGTTAATCTTTTACGTTTTTTTCCTAAAAGGATGCAAAATTCCAAAATGAAGAAATGATAAGATTTTGATCTATTAACTTCTAAAGAAGAATTGTCGAGAATTGGGGAAATATTAACAATTGTACTATTTTTTCCCTTTATATATCTTTACATATTCAGAATGCATACTTCAAAAAGAAGTATATTTAGTTCTAAGGCATGGAAAAATTTCAAAATGATATGTCTTAAAGTATAACTGTGCCGAATAATGGTTGAATGGGTAGGGTTATGCTCTATTTCAGGCAGTTAGCCTCTGTACACAATCATCTACTTTGCCTGCTGCCTAGGTCTAGTGTAGGTATCCCAATGTTCATTTTTCATGTTTTATAGTTGGTCTCCCATTTGTTGTATATAAGTTTTGTTAAACTCTTATATTCCCATTCAATGAAAAAAACTTGAATTTTAATTGGAAAGATAAAAACATGAATCAACTTAGTGATGACACAAACTGTAAAATATGGAGGATGCTGGTATGGGAATATATGGCTGGTACAAGTTTTCACCAATTAGTATAAAATAATTTGAATGTGTCATACATAAAGGGGATGTACATGCAAGTAACTTACAAATGGAGCCTATTTTATTTCATAAATAACATTCTTAGTCTAGAAACTCTGCTGTTCTAATTCTGAACACCTATATAACTTTTTCAAATGTTTGATTACTTTACAAAATGACTTATATTAATCTTAACATTATGCGTGTAAGACATTGGTAATCTTTCTCTCATTTATATACTTTCTTTGAACCATACCTTTACAATCTATAATATCAAATTCACTTCAGTAGATCCAAGATCTGCATTTAATTTTTTTATTTCCTCTTTACACCCCATATGATTACCAAATTTAAATTTTATTTGGCAAAATTTTCTGCCATATGCTAATGACTTTTTTATATCTGAACTTCAAGTAACTGTCAAGTATCAATGATGCTAACAATGAGAAAATGGTCATTTATGGATGCAAACTCAACAAGGGAAAGAAGTGTGCAACATAATTAAGCAGGTTTTTTTTTTTTTAATATCTCAAAATTAAACAAAACAAACTGTACTGTGTTCTCTATCCTATGATTTAACAGTATATCAAATTAGACATCAATTGGTACAAGTATGTGGATTTGTAAGCAAGCATTTCCTTTGTACTCTGCTAAAATTTTAATCAGGAAAACACAGAATATCCTTAGCCATTTAGTAATGCAGATAATTTAAAATTATTATAGATAATTTTTTAGTATTATCATACCTTAAAAATCTTTGTTGATGTAAAAAACCTGAGTGTCTTGTTCTCTGTCTTTGTTGTTTTTAATCACTATTCTTATCATTTTTAAGACATTTGATCACTTGCATGCCCATTAGCAACATAATTTTGAATTTTAACAATTTTATTTTCATTTGTTTTTTTGAGGTTATATATATTTTATAACACCTTTTACAATACATGTATAAATTTTTTATTTTCTGCAGTAATTTTTCTAACACCATTTTCAACAGTGAGGAATCTGTTTAAAATTTTTTTTATCCCTTTTCTAAAGATTTATGTAGTTCATTGATAGAAACCAAACTGACCAAATCCAGGAGGGAATTTTAAATTTTCATTCTTTTGTGCCATAATTTGCCACCATTTTTGAGAAGAAAATTTCTCAATTACGCTCTCATGCATCATAGAAGCAGGATAATAGTCAGGGTCTTTATTCTTTAATTTTAAAAGCTAAAATGCCTGGTAAGTATTCTGGGTAGTGATCAGCTGGTTTCATTTGGCAGCTGTGGCATATGGCCTCCTTGCTTCCATGTGCTTGATGTACATTCCTAAAATACTTATTTATTTCTACAATGTGACACATTACTGTTTTTGCCAATACTTCTTTTTCAACTAAATTTAACAGATGAGCTGAACATCCATAAGGATCTGGGTATTTTCTTTTAAAATATCCTACATTTTCATAATTTTATTCTCATTATCAGTAACCACTACAAAAACCTTACTGTGTAACTTTTCATAGCATTCATTTATTGCTTCTTCTACAATAGAAGCACACTGTTCAGATGTCTTTTTCTGTGACTCAGCATCATATATTTTCAGCAGGAAACTTTGTCTCGGTATCAATAGTGATAGTTAGAATGGGGTCATTATAACTATATAATAGTGATAGTTAGAATGGGGTCAAAATATATAATAGTACTAGTAAATTTAACACATGACCATCCGTGCAGTGTTAGTGTTAAACTGCAATTCTGCACTTTTTGTTCCAGCTTCACCATTTACTTGCTGAACTGCAGCATCTTAAAGTCTCCCACTAATATCTTTTGCTGATGGTGGTTTATATCCAGGTCTTAATATCTCAATCATGTGTTTGAAGTATCAAGTACAGCTATTTAAAAACCTATATTTGCTGCATAAAAGAACATTGATACTGCTTGGTCAATTCTTCTTTTCTGTTCTTCAGTTGTCTTGACCACATAATCAGTGATTGAATGCTGCATACTCCCAGCAGATGAAACAGATGAGGAAGTAGAAGGAATTGCAGTGATAAAAGAAGACCCACTAGCACAAAAGAATGAGGTTTCTATTTCTCGTACTTCTAATGTTGAGTTTTCAGAAAAAGACTCTTCACTTTTACTGAGCATCCTTTTTGGTTTGACAGAACATTTCTTTAGATTAGCTGTTATTCTTTCTAGTTTGCAGCTCAATAATAAATCACAACATATACACTTGCATTTTGTGTCACCATCAATTTTTGTCACTTCTAACCACTCACTAGCCATTTTTCTCCCATTTCCATGCATTTTTGGCATTTTTAAAAATCATTAATACTATTTTACTTTCTTTAGCCAGATTAAGAACTTGAGTTACAGCTTTAATGACAGAATAATTAACTGGAAAACTATTTTAACACAGAACAATATCACTTTGAGTTTCTGTTAATAGTACTAGTAAACTAGTAAAGTATAGCCAATATACTGGTTTGGTTTCTGAATACAGGCTACAAGCAAGTAGATCACCTTTGTGCATTAGTCAAATATAGGATCAATTAGCATCAAGCTTCTGGTTTGAAAAAGGAAAATCCTCACTAATTTGACCAATCGGAGCAAAATGATGCTAGAAGCCCAATTTTTGCTTCAAATTGAATTTAAATTTTTAAATATATTGTACATCAAGTTCAATTAATTCGAACTAATAAATTTTTACTCAAAATTAATGAAATATACAAAGCAGAAAACCTGATTTCTTTTGACTCTTTATGAGCAAAGCAAAAATGCATTACTTTTTTAATTAAAGGAAAATGAATTACTTTGTTTTAGCTTTCAAAAATTTTTGATTTTAAAGTTTGATAATAAAATCTTTACATAATTTAAATTTTTAATGCACACAAACGACTTAAAATTAAAAAAAAAATGAACTAAATATATTAAATTTAGCCTAAATACCCATTTAAGAAAATAAAAGTGCAAAATTGTTCTAAACGCATAATGTTATGAAAATTCAGGCCCTGATCTGGTAATATCAGTAATTATTATAATCTTACATAATAATTGTTATTTACATTTTATTATATAATTTAAATTTTGAAAAAACCCCTTTTACAAAGCAATGGGTTTTTTCAAGTGGGTATGCACGAAAAAATCTGGGTGGGTTTTTTCGGGCTGGGCCCACTTTAGTGAACCCTGATACAGATCAGTTAATTTCTTATAAAACTTTTTAATGGAGAAATGAAAGACGTACAAACAGTTAACCTTCTAGCCTGCAAGTCTTTCTAAAGCATATTTGTTATTAAAATCATAAACTTAACCATATAAAGGTATTAGAAATATTAAGTTATTATACTTTATGGTGCTACTCAAGTATGATAAATTTAAATTGTTTCAATTATATCTATTATTTTTAAAAATCATAAGAAGGCATAAATATTTAGTTTTAATACTTTTCTATTCTTTGAGTATTATTGCTCTGCTTTTATCAATATTTGGTAAACATAATTTAGTTTATATGCATGACTACTACTTTATCATAAATGAAAGTTTAATTTTTGTGAAGCATTTGTTGGTAGGGAGGATAAGCCATAGTAAGTCAAAACGCTGAATGATGACGAATAGTTAGTGTGCTGCTCTTTGGCAGGGCCGTAAGTAGGTCCTTTAGTACCCGTGGGAAAAAATGGTCTGTGCCCTACCAACAAATATAGTGAGAAAATACATAAAAATGTTTATTATATATGTATATATACAGTGAACTCCGCTTAATGTGATCGTGGTTAATGTTATCAATCACTTATTGTTATCGAAATCGCTTGGTCCGATTTTCTCTATTCATTTGTATGTTAAAATTATCGCTTTATGTGATTGTTACATTGGTTATTGGGATCAGTTTTCGAACCTCATTTTAACTGGCAAAGGTATATTTACAATATAGTCATAAGAAACCCATTCTTTTCTTTTCCTTCGCTGTTGTTTGAATTTCGGAGAATTTTCTTCTTCAACTTAGGGAAATGGGGAATGACAAAGGAATGGGAATTTGCACGTTCCTGGAATTTTTCAGAAATACGCAAACTCTGCTGGTGATCAGTGGTTGTCAAATAAGCAGAAGGCAACACATTATTATGGGAAATGAGAAGGAGCGTATTCACATTTTATGCCTTGTTTGCTTATATATAGCTTGTCGATATGGAAGCCAGAAAGTGAAATGATTTAACATTAAAACAAAAGATAGAAATTTTAAATAGCTATGACAGGTTAATTAATAATTAAGATTACGAGCAATTTATCAATGAGCTTCTTAGAAAAAATTGTAGACAGTCAAAAATTGATCACTTTTTTAATTATGTATACAATATTTATGTGTTAAAAGATAATATACAGTACATAAATATAAGGTATGTTTTTTCATTTTGTTTTGAAATTTAGTACATGGGAATTTATTTAATTTTGCATATTGTTTATTATCAAAATCACAGTGTCCCAAACTGATCACATTAAGCGACATATTCATCCAAATCATTACAGGCATAGTGAGTCACTGAGAATTGATCACTTTTTCACTTGAATGAAAATGGATCCTAAAATCTTTTTTTCTAAACAGATTGGCTTTATTTTTGTGTGTCAAAATTGAATATTTTTAGATTTGACTTTCAAAAATTCAGTTGTTTCAGATTTTACCCATTAAATACTGCTAAATTTTGTAATGAAATGGGGGAAGTGGTCATTTAAAAATTAATCATACTTAGTAAAATTATGAAGAAATTTTAATCCAAAATGAATACTGAATAAAAAAAAAAAATAAATAAATAAACTCACTTTCAGTTACTTTTCCCATATCATTTATTATTTTTTTAAAGGCCAATACAACTTGCATGCATGATAATGTTCACAATCAGTAACATAACTAGTTTAAAAATCATCATTAAATACATTTCTATTGAACGAATATGTGCCACTTTTCTTTAAAATCAACTTTAATGTTTGATGAGGTTATTGCACATTCATGTGCTGTTCTGATACCACTAGCAATTTGATACATTTTCATTGGAATGCTAGCAACCATAAATTCACATCAGTGCTTTAGTGAGCTTTAAATGACTGTTAAACACTTACACCAAATGGTTGAAGTTTATGATAACAGTGAGGCATTAATTTTACTAATATGACACCATTTTTTATCCTTATTTAGTGTTTCTATAGACTCTTATGATTGTCCCAAAACAAAATGAATAGATTTAGGTTGGTAGATCCACTGGGAAAAATAAAATGTTTCAAAGCTTCACCTGTTATCTCTTCTAAATTTGTAGCCTGTCTTAGAGTTCCAGATGGTGCACCATTTTTCATACCAGGCTTGAAAGTTTTTTGTGTGAAAATATCATTGCTGGTGGTAAATTCTTTCTAGATGCACTTGCAAAGCAGCATATTGTGACCAAGTCACCTAGCTCACTACTTGGACACAGCTAAGTTGTTTTCCAACCTTCAATATCACATTTATTTATTTTTTGGTCTTGACTGATTTTGTTCTTGTTTCATACAAATTATCTATCTGACTGTCATCTGCAAATTTTTCAGATCTACTGCAAGTATTTTCTACATTAGCAAAAAGCTAATTGACATTTATCTTATTGAAAATTGTGTCCTTAGAAATATTGCAGATATCTGACTGTTATGTACTTATTTTAAGATGATACTTTAAAAAAATTTAGGCTCTTCAAATGGCCTTGATATGGTTCTGCAGCATACAGATATGTAGTATATCTTTTATGCAGGGAGCAAAAACTCTTCTTTGTATTTGTTCCCTTCCTGCTTCTCCTCAGCTCCTAAATGGCTTGGGTGTTTTCCTGGGTTAGTTTTTCACTGACCAGGGTTCTGTTTTGCAACAGAGTATTTTGAGCTTGGTGTTGGCTTCTTGCACCAAGATTTTAAATAACAACACTTTAAAAATCTCTGTATCCAGTAAATACCTGCTTTTAAATTAGATTTTCAAGAGGCTGGCATTTTCTTCAGATTTATTTTTGCAGTTTCATATACTAACTCTCTGAAATCCTTAGTAGGTTTCCCTAAACACAATTTAGAGCAAGCATTCGATCCTGTATTCTACTAAAAACTTTCCTTTTGCTTTAGTAAAAAAAGCAGTAATCTGCTTTTATAACTAGGTGCAATCCTAGATTTTTTCTTTAGGATTCAAAAGCTGTTTCTTAACATATCTTTAAAGGGTTTAAAATTTCATTTCATTTTCAATTGCAGCTTTTTGAAGAAATGTTTTTTACCATCTAATACCCATCCATACCAGTTAGTACTTGCTGCACAGCTCTCTTCTTGTTGTTTCTGAGAATAATCCTTTGTCCCTTTTTACCTTTAGACATGCTTATAGCAAATGTACCTTCTAGCAGCAAAATTTTCTCCCCCTAGTCACATTTTTATAGGGAAGTAAACAAGATCCCATCAATCTATGTAGGCTACAATTTATCCGAATTACTTGCTGCTCTCTGATTGGGGTATTGAGATCTGCATTGATTAGTTAATGAAACCTATTCTATAACCTATACACATTTATTGAGGTATACATTTATCTGAGATATGTTTAAAAGGCCCAAAGTAGAACTACATCCGTATACATATTACATATGTTGATATTTCTAATGTGTTTTCCAGAATCTTTCATTTTTTATTTTCTTCTTTACTTTGCCTTAAAAAATTTCTTTTGAAACTTTTCCAGAAATAAATTTTACACAATATATAACTTCTGTGTAAATTTTATTTTGACACACTGCTAACTAATTTAAATTAGGAAAGTATTACATTTTTTGATTATACCTTTTTATCTTTTTTCTACTTTGCCTCTATTATTTTCTTTCAGTAGTTATCATCTTTTCATGTAATTAGAGTCCTGTTTTATAAGCAAAGAAATCTATTTAAGGTATGGTATAATGGACTGAAAAATAACTTCTTGCTTCTACCAACTGAGAAATATATTATCAGTCATTTATATTTAATGTATTTTGATAGGTTTCAATGAAAACAGGATTGTAGAGTGTTCTCAAGAAATAATCAGCACAGATTCAATTTTAAGTATGTATATTTATATGCATAAATATTTGTTGATGCAGGAATGACTGACTGACTGAATTATTTTTTACAAATATATATTTTGATTTTGATATTTTGAATAAAAAATATTTTATTATGCCTTAAAGTGAATAAGTTTTTTCCATCTTTAATAATAAATTGCTATTAGTTTTACATTCTATATTTAATTTGTTGGACATCTGATATTTAAATTTGTCTTATACAAAGTTTTGACTCAATACTCAAGCTTCAAATGAAGCCAAATAAATTCCTTTATTTTGTAAAAAATCTGAAATTTAGAATTATAAATTGTGTGTGCTTTAAGTAACTTATGGCAAAATATATTATTGTTATTATTATTACATGTTAATTATAAAAATATTTATATTTTAAATTCTAATGAATGTAATATATATATTCCATTATATATAACAGTTTATTCTGGTAAGGAAAGAGAGGGTTGAAAGTTTTTGAGAACTCATATAATATAATTAGTTCTTTCAGTTCAACTCGACAGTCTCTTTTCTGGCCCAGTAAGATTTATGTATAAAACCACCATACTTTTTAGACTATAGGATACATCTTAAATTTCAACAGAGTTTTTAAAAAAGAAAATTTAATTTAGTATATCAATATATTTTTAATTCTTTTTTAATTTTGAAAAATTAAACTATGTAAGCCAGAAAAAAAAGTTATATTTTTAATACTTTTGTTCAAATAAAGATTCCATTCAATAAATTGTTCCTAAAAATCCAATTATTTGCCTAATATTTAAATATTACAATATGCACTCACTTCCAAAAGTTAAGCACAGAACGGTAGATTGGGAAAAAATGGACAAGTACTGCTTTGACTGACATGAAATACTGCAAGTAAGTAGCTTTTTGTTTATTCATGAAAGAAAAGAGTTAAAGACAGAGATAAAAAAATATTGACGACTGCAGAGTTCAGTAATTACCATTCCTCCTATAGGACAGTTTCAAAATCTCTGAGAGTGGCTGGAGGAGTGAGAGATCTACATACAGCATGGCTGAGGACATTCCAAAGATTTTGAGTTAAATTAAGGTCCTGTAAGTAAGGCTACTCCATATTCACAATCTCCTCACTCCAGAAAGTTGTCAACAATGTCATCTCTGTTAAGATTCTTCTCTTTCATTTCATAATATATAGGTGGCGCTGCGAGGAGCTTTTGTAACAGTAGTAGTTTAGTTTTAGTAGTTGCCTATGTTGCTTGTGTAATTGTAGTTGTTTTTGTGTTGCTGTCGTAATGTTAATAATAAAATTATCTTAAAGAAAAAGGCAGAGTTCTCGAGTACTGAATGTCTGAATGTCTAATCATCTTATACATTTAATTCAATATGGATACGTTTGCGGAATTTACTTCAAGTTCCTGTTTCTTCTACTGTGTTTCCGATGCAGATGTGTTGTGGAGGTGAGTGAACATTTTTCTATTACCTCATCTCTTGTTCTCGCATCGCAAATTTACAACATTGATTATGAGACTGAATTATGCTAAGAAACAGAATACGAAGAATCTAATGCTTTTGGTTTACACATTCAAACTCTGAAATCGAAAACGAAACATTCCATCTGGTAGCATCCTTTAAGTACTTTATTCCTGTACGCAATGTCTGTATTTAAAGATATCAGCTCTCAAATAGTTAAGCTTAATGCTAACAATTATTCCATATGAAAGTTCTTAGTCGCAGTGACAAGAATGAATGGTTGGAAGCCATTGAAGAGGAAATGAACTCTCTGAACTTAAATCGCACATGGGATCTCGTTGAGTTGCCAAAAGGAAAGAAATCTATAGGATGTAAATAGACATTCAAAAGAAAGTTAGACCAAGACGGAAATGTTATCACGCACAAGGCAAGACTTGTAGCGAAAGGATATAGGGAAAAAATCGGCATTGATTTCGACAAAACCTTTGCACCAGTCGTAAAACATACCACCATCAGAGCATTCCTAGCTGCTGCAGTCTACAGAAAAATGCATGTCAAGCATGTTGACATAAAAACAGCTTTCCTTCATGGAGATCTTGATGAAGATATTTATATGGATCAGCCAGAAGGATACATAAACCCCGATGAGAAACAGAAAGTTTGCAAACTGAACAAATCTCTGTATGGATTAAAACAAGCAGCCAAAGCTTGGAACCAAAAGATAGCTGATGTGTTACAAAAGAATAATTTTCGACAGAGTATGGCTGATAACTGTCTCTTTAGAAAAGAAGAAAAGGGTCAAAGCATACTCATCGTCCTGTATGTTGACGAATTACTCATTGCAAGTCAAAGCGAAAATGAGATAGATGAAACAATAAATATTCTCCGAGAAAATTTTGATGTCAAAGACTTGGGAAAGGTGAAGAACTACCTTGGAATTAACATCCAAAGAAAACCTGATGGAAGTTTTGAACTTAACCAAAAATAAAAAATCGAAGACCTACTAGAAAAAGTTAACGAGAAAGATCGAAAACCGACGTATATTCCCATGGATACAGATTATATAAAAAACGATGACACTAACAAATTGAAGGATAATTCAGAGTACAGACAGGCAATCGGAGCTCTCTTGTACATCGCCATAGTTTCAAGACCTGACGTGGCTCTAGCAGTAAATGAATTAAGCAGAAAGAACAAATCGCCCTCGGAAAAGGATTGGACGGCAGTGAAGAAATTAATCATGTATCTAAATACAACAAAAGAGTCTAATCTTGTCATAAACAGCAAGAGTCCACCCGTCCTCAGCTGTTACACAGATGCCGATTGGGCAAGTGACATCTCAACAAGAAGTTCAACAAGTGGAAATGTCTTTCTTCTCGGGAACAACACCATCTCCTGGTTCTCCAAAAGACAGAGCTGCATCGCTCTCTCTTCCTGCGAATTAGAATACGTGGCTGCAGCCCAAGCAGCACAAGAAATCCAGTGGTTAATTCATCTCTTAAAAGATCTGGGACTTGTTCAAAATCGACCAATTAAAATGTATGAAGACAACAAGTCATGCATTACCCTTGCACAAACTGCAAAGAACGATACCAGAACTAAACATATAGACGTAAAATACCATTATCTTAGACACTTATACCAGAGTGGGACAATTGAACTTGAATACTGTAACAGCAAATCCAATGTTGCAGACATCTTTACAAAACCTCTTCCCAGACCACTGTTTAATAAGTTAAAGTGTAAACTTAATATTTCCTCAGAATCGCTGGATTAAGGGGGAATGTTAAGATTCGATGTATGTCTTAGTCGTAATCCACCAATTCTTCTCTTTCATTTCATAATATATAGGTGGTGCTGTGAGAAGCTTTTGTAACAGTAGTAGTTTAGTTTTAGTAGTTGCCTATGTTGCGTGTGTAATTGTAGTTGTTTTTGTGTTGCTGTCGTAATGTTAATAATAAAATTATCTTAAAGAAAAAGGCAGAGTTCTCGAGTACTGAATGTTTGAATGTCTAATCATCTTATACATTTAATTCAATATGGATACGTTTGCAGAATTTATTTCAAGTTCCTGTTTCTTCTACTGTGTTTCCGATGCAGATGTGTTGTGGAGGTGAGTGAACATTTTTCTATTACCTCATCTCTTGTTCTTGCATCGCAAATTTACAACAATCTCTCCATTATAATGAATAAAGGACCAAGTGCTGCAGTATAAAGTTTCACAATTGGATCTAGGACTTCCTCCAAATACAACTGTACAGCTGTCGTAGAACTATGTCTGTGCAGGATGTGCAGGTTGATGCTAAATCCCAATGAAATCCCTGTCCAGACCATGATGTTTCCACTTTGAATATGTGGTGTTCTCAGGCCGATTACTTGTGCCTTGTTCCCTCCAGACCCTTATACGCTTTTCATCACGTTCTAGGGTAAATCTGGACTCATGTGTGAATATAACATTGCCCCAATCAGGCACAGTCCAGTTCACCTGCTGGAGGCACCATTTTCACCATGTCCCTCTGGATTGATATTTACATACTTCCTTCTACCTTTGCAGCAAATTTCAGCTTCTTTAATTCTGGTTGGCTTATGGAAATTAGCATTTTCTTTTCTGTGCTAATTTTTGGGAGTAAGTGTAACAAGGAACAATAAAATAGAATAATCAGGAATAAATAACATGTTCATCTTAAATCTTAATACTGTCATTTATCTTGTCGTCACTGTAATATTAATTTTGTTGTTCTATTGTTATTTGACTGAACTAACATTACTTTTAGATCATAGGGTGCACTTAATTTTAAGCTTATTTTTCTATGTAAAATAGTCTTTTTTATGGTCTGAAAAATGTAGTAAAGCAAACAGCTGTTTCAAAGTTAGAAATGTATTATTCTGCCTTGGATGTCTTTATTGCCTCTAGACTGAAGAAGTAGCTTTATTTGATATAATAATTCAGTGTTTAAGCATATATATAGCAGATTGTTTTCAGAATTCGATATAAAAATATAAGTGAGCACATTATATTAAAAAACGTAACTATCATTCACTCTTGAATATCTGTATCTAGTAGGACAAGAAGTTCTGAATATACATTATCTGGTAAAACTGCTATTTGTTTTATCCCTAATATATAAAATTTACAACAAGTTGTAATACTAAGTCTAAAAATAATATATGTTGCCATAGATTCAGACATGTCAACTACTCCGGATTCTCCAGATTTGCTCTGAAGAAATAAGAAAATTTGATAACTCCGGGAACTCCTCAGATTGCTCCAAAAAATACCAAAACTTTTGAACAGCTGAAAACTTACAGCAATTAGATATAAAGTTTTGCAAATATATTGCTGAATATTACTCTTTCCACACAGTAATCTGGCTTGTTAAAAGTTTTCAATACTGTTCAGAAAAAAACAAACTGAATTTAGGTCAAATTTGAGTAGACAAACTCTAGGATCTCTGGTGATCGAAAAATGAAAATATTTTAATCAGGGTCAATGTTACTATAAGAAACACTGTTCTGAAAAATAAGTTGTTAAAGCTAAAAAAGCTACTCATAAATTTTTAAATGCATAAATTTTAATTTACATTTTACAATTTGCTACTGTGTAAATACTTTAAATTTAATTTTAATTTATAAACCAATAAGATATGTACTAATGTATAATCTATAATTAACATACTAAAATTTCAAACCATGCTATTGCTCCTGACACAAGTGCCTGAATATTAGCATGTCTGTAGCTGTTCTATCATTGCAATAATTTGTAAAATTAGCCTCTAAATGTACCATCCTGTTCAAAACATTAATTTTGAAATGATTAAGTTTTAACTTAGATGTATAGTTTGCATAAAAAGTTTTATTAGCTATTTGAATGTGTCATTTGCTGGAACTGTGAAAATGTACTAAGGGCATAGGATATATCTGATTTAGTTCTACATGCGGAAAAGAAGGCTTCGTTTTTGCCTATTGAATACATACACATATAGTAAAAGTTGATCATTAGAAATGAAATGTTTTTGGGGAAATTTGATGTTTTATTCATGGATGATAAAATACCTTGTTACTGTGTAGTCTTGGTGAAAGGCTTCCTTAAAAGTAAAGATATCTAATGTATGTATTAGCCCACTTACTACTCTCCTGATCTTAATCCCATTAAATATGTCATATGCTCAGGACCCATCAACATAGAAAAAAAACTTATCTACTGTACCTGCCAAGCTTTTTTCCAGACCTTAGACAAGCTCTTCCTAACATTTGGAACTGTTTGAAGCCCTAACTTATCCATAATCTAATAGCAGACATGGGATATTGTGCTTCATTTGTGGCTGACAGGGGCAACTGTATACCTTATTAAAGTGCCAAATCACCTTTTTATTTTAATTTCTTTTAACTAAAGTATAAGCTATTCTTCTACACACTTTTTTTTTTTCAAACTTTTTTTTTTTAGATAATGCAGGTGAATAATATCCTTCCTTTGCATTGCTTTGTTCTGTTACAACTGTATTACCCTCATTTATATTTCCCACCTTCTGACTTTTAATTTCTTAAATATCATGCTTAGCTTTTGAACACTAATGTGCTTTGATATTTAAAGGTTTATGCACTGTGAAATTTTATTTTTGTAATAACTCTTGAATTTAATATCTTAAGCCAATGATACAAAGAATAAAAAACTGAGTTTGTATATTTTAATTGATAATTTAATATAATAAAACATAAATAAAATTAGGCATTAAGATGGTACAAAATATGATTACTATTGAATGTTTATGCATGAAGAACATATGAAATTTAATTACTATTGGATATTTGTGCATGAAGAATATATGAACTGGCATTGAAGCCTTATTGTAAAAGAATATTCTTAGTCATTGAAATTTTATATCTGCTTTTCACTTGGACCATTCTTTCATTGGGCATTTCTTTCCTTTTATTTTTTATTTTCAAGCATAGTCATATGACTATGAATGCGTTTATTTTATATAAAAACTATTATTCATGTATACTTTTAACCTATTTCAAATATAATAGAGAACATTTTTAATAAGTAAATTTATAAATGTAACTAATTTATTAACTTTTATTTTTGTGACTTTAGGTTTTATAACTTCTTATATCTTACTATAGAATGAATAAATTTTCCTATTTTATTTTTTATTTGAACTTTTAATATTCTATAAACAATGTCCATTATAGTATAAATTTTCCCCTTCCATAGATTCTCAACACCCATCAAATACATTTCCAAAGTAAGATTGTATATTATTAATCTCTATATGGATTAAATGATTTTTATTATTACAAATTCAATATTTAGTACCAAATTTATATGGGAGTCAGAAAATAAGTTTCTCCTGTCGACTGTGGTCAGAGTTGTGTATAAAAGTCAAATAATAGAATGAGACATTAAAGATAAGACATAACTTTATTCTTATACATAAATACCAAGTACAGTGAGACATTTGTCATACTGCTTGATAAGCTTCAAAAAGCTGTCCAGGAAAACATCAGGGCTTTGCATTGGGATGACATGCTGAATGGCTGTGGGGTGAATGCACAAGATACCCATAACACCTTTGGGTACAGGTAGACTGCGATCAAGCAGATCCTGATCCCTCAGTCTGGTCCTGATTGTTATGGAGAAGAAGTGAGAGTGGTTATATGCTATGAATGGACACATGGAGTATCAGAAGCTAAAATTAATAACCGCCCTGTGGAATTCTATGGGCCAAGTGTGATGTTGAAGCAAATGATGTGGAGATCATGCCATAAATTGATGGACATCAGCAAATACAGGACATACCAAGACCTGGATAGCATGCATGTCCACTATAGATGCAAATATCAGGAAGGTAGATACATGATTAAAGTGAACCAGTGTATCATCACTGATGGAGTAGCGGTTGAACTTAGAATCAGATATGAGCAAGCTCACAAGATCATCCACAAAATTCTTCGATACAGGAACGTGTCAGAATAGTGGATTTCCTGAAGTCTGCATCTATGGAGTGGAAATATCCATCACCTGTCCAAAAGAAGTTCAAATGAACGCCCTCTGCAGGTAAAGTGCTCTTCACAGTTTTCTGGGATGCTTAAGGAGTTTTGTTGTACAACTTTTTGGAGGTTGGAACCATCATTGCTATGCAGTACTGTCAGAGCCTGTTGAAATTGAAAGAGTTAATTTGGAAAAATCAGCCTGGCCTTCTCAGATCTGGTGTTAGATGACAATGTGAGATCACACTCGGTGACAGCAATGCAAAACCGTATTGCAACTCTTAGTTGAGGGTGCCTACACTATCCACCATATAGTCCTGATCTCACACCAAGTCATCTTTCATTTGTTTCTGTCTTTAAAGAAGAATCTGGGTGGAAGGTACTTTAGAAGCAATGCTGATATTTACCTGGAAGGCTTTTTGAAGCTTATCAAGCAGTACAACAAATGTCTCACTGTACTTGCTACTTATATGGAAAAATAAAGTTACGTTTTATTTTTAATGTCTCATTCTGTTATTTCCTTTTTATACATAACTCTGACTACAGTTGACAGGTGAAACTTATTTTCTGACTTTCCCTTGTACATTTCTGTGCCTTGGCTGAAGCACATTATTCTGTATCCTTTAAAAACCTTTAATTTAGTCTGTAATAGTTCATTTTTAAAAAATAGAAGTCCTCATTATAAACTTTAAATTTTTTTTAACTAAATTACATTGATTCTGACTACACTAGTATGTTGCTTATAAAATTCTGTAACATTACACCTCCAGGAGTTTTTTCTATTTAATTTCAATTTGTCATATTAGAATTTCTTTCATAAAAAGGTTTGAATTATTTCATTGAAATTGACTGATCTTGTTAAATCTACTTCAGTGCAAAGAATATTTTGTAAGTATTTGCTTATTGTTTCTTCCCCCGACTGATGCTGTGTCCTAGGTTGGAAAAATTAACCATGGCAAAACTTTTTACTTCTGTATGCTGTTTTCAATCTTAATTCTTTTATAAAAGAAAACTGATATATATATATATATATATATATATATATATATATATATATATATATATATAGAATTGTGTGAAAATGCTGGTAACAGTGATTTTTGGATTCTCTTAGATTCACTGAATTGTTTTTCTGTGGATTTCAACTTTTTATTTGAAAATCCTGTCTTGAGAAAATTTGGCTCTACTCTTGCTATACTGGAATGAGTTTCGAAGGTGATACTGAAAATTTTTACAAAATTACAACTCCATTTCAAAATATTAAAATGATGAAAAATAAAGCAGAAAGTGGTTTGAAATTTGAGTATATTTCAGCTGAAATGAATGTTTGATACTTTTAAAATGTATAATCTCATTTTACATATTTTTGATTGAGCATAACATCAAGAATATGATATAAAAAAGATGTTTACAGATAATTTTGTCCGAATTAAAAGAAATTCTGAGTAATTGTCACATTGGTTCAAAATATTAAAATAACTCTAAAAAAAATTATTCATTTAAATGGAACTCTGTGAATAGTTGATATTATTGATATTGTTACATACATAATCTTGCCTACTATACACTAATTTTGCTTATAGTTATCTAAATGTATTCTATGTTTACTCCAAGTTCATTTTTGTTCTTGGGAGCTAAATCCTGAAGATGTTCCTTCATTAAACCCCACATAATCTCCAAGGGGTTTAAATTTCATAAACTGGTTAGCCAAAAATGTAGTTAGGTTTTATTGTTCTTAATCTAATCTATAGCAACTTTTGACAAGTGGCAAGATGCAGAGTTGTGAAGATATAGTTATCCTCAAATAGATATTCAGATGATAAAAATATAAAATACAAGAGTATTTCTGTTTGTACTTTGTATTTAACTCTTTCTGACAAAATACACAACTTTCTTAAGCTCTCAGGACTCATATACACCAAATCTTAATGTAGGTGTTAAACTTTACCACACATTTCAAGTTTATCTTTATTAAAAGCTTCTTGCTTGCAACACCAAACATGGATATAGTAGAAAAATGTTAAAACATTAATTCATCAGGAAAAGGACTGTTTTTTTAGTCCTGAACACCACCATTATAATCTGTATGTGCACCACTGTACACAGGATTTTTTTTTATTATTTTTTTTTTTATTGTAGCAGCTTTGTCTTTGGCACACATGATTGAAAACCAAATTTATGGAGTTGTTATAGAATGGTAGATGTTGATAAATTTCTCTCTTGTTCATGTTATCTGAGACCCCTAAAGTGTTTTCTCTCACAATGTTTCAGTATCCTGCCTTTTCTTAGTGTGGTTATTTATTATAATAATTTGTACAAGTGTTTTTGATTTTTCATATTTTCAACAATCAATGTTTTGGCAAATATCTATTTACTAAATCTCTCATTATCTAGAGTCTGCTAAGCCTATTGTGTGATCTAATTGTAACTTCTAACCAATCAAAACTAACTTTTAAACAATCCTTCATATATATTCTATCTCTACAGTAGTACCACTTAGGCATATTTTGTCATCAATGCTGGTGAATCACAAAATCATACAAATATTCTAATATGCTGAAACATCTAGGAAAATTTTATTATGCTGAATAATTTGTATAAGTTATTTATAAAATGTATTAATTTTTTATACATGTGATATTAAAATTGCCTATGTAAGTATATTGAGAATACATCACGATTTTTTTATGCATCTGCATTATTTATTTTTGCATTTTATAAAATAATGCAATGCCAGTTTTAGTTATTCTAATAGTTTGAATTGGAGTTGTATTTATAGTATTTTAATTATGAAATAATTTTAAGATTTGTTTTATATACCCTAGTACTAAATGTAGAATATAGTTAATTTTTTTGTAACATTTAAGATTAATATATTATAAATCAAGTCATTTGCAGAAACAAAAGTCTCTAAGGTTGTGTTAAATTTCCTGTTATTTCTTTTTCTAAAGTATCCAGTCAATCAAATCTTGTTTAAAAGAAGTAATTTCTTCTATATGTAAAAAGTGTTGGGAAAGATGATCTGAACAAATGAAAATGTCAATATAGGTTTATATATATTTATATAAATGAGATCATATGTTAAATTATTTTTAGAATTCTTTAATATGAGTTAAATATTTTCCCTTTTAAATGTTTCGAGAGTATGTGGGATCAATACCTCCTAACTTGTATGCTTTTGCAATATAATTAATTGCTTTGAAAAAAAAAAGTATGCATATTATTTAATAAAGTTATTTTATGACCTCTTTGGCTGACTAACTTATATGACTATCCCTATCAAAAATTGAAAATTTTTTTCTGTTTTATGTAAATTGTGCATTTAAACTTAGTCATAAAAACCTTAATCTTTCCATTTATATTTTCTGTATTACACTGCAATAAAAGTTAATCTCAATGTGAAATATCACTTTTGTGTGGTAATCCATGTGCATTTTTATTCTTTTGATCTGCAATGCAGGATAAATAACACAAGACCTTTGACACATAGGAAGAAAAGGTGCACATTGATCAATCTGTAGTTCCAAATATGAACTTTGACAGTTGGTTTAGCTAAGTAGCACCTTTAATAGGTATAAAGTCTTCAAATGTACTTTAACCATTTTAAGTAGGTTGTAATGAATTTTCCATCTCATGACATGAAAGTTTATATAACTAAAATTAATCACAGAACTCAATGATTTTCCTGGTTTTGTAAAACTAGCTGAAATTGCAGCAGCTATCCCATTTAACTTAGCAGATGCCAAACAGGGATTTTCTCACATTAAGCACATCACATAGTACTTCAAAAGAAAAAAACTTAAAATTTGAAAATGCTATCATTAGAAAGACCCCTAACTGAAAGAACCTAAAACCATAATCAATTTAGTCAGTAATAAAATTTAATAATACTCTGGTGGGTCTAAATTTAATTTTAGCATGTTTAGACAATGTAGTAAAAATGAAGAATGCTGCTTTTGTTTATATTTATTCAATATAAGAACAGACACCGCAGCGCTCCTTTTTTTCCTTTTTTTTAGAAATCTCTCCTTTTATCCTTATTTCACGGCATTCCTCCTTTTTTCGCCTATTCCCGCCTTTTATTCCTTTTTTCTTTGGGCCATTCACTCCTTTTATTTGTTTTTTCTTTCTCAACATTTACGGAGTTATGTAACGGTGGAACGGATAGCACACATCTTTTCCATGTTTTGATGACATCTTTGTTTTTCTAATATTTTCTTTCTGTGAGATATTTACTACTCTACCCCCCCTCCCAAAAAAAAAAAAAAAAAGTTTTAGGCTATTTATTGGCGGTGGTGTTTGAAAGTTAGCGAATAACGATCAAAGTGTCAAAACTGAAAGGGGACAAGAATTTTATCGAATATAGTGTCGAGAAATCTGTTTCTTTAACCCGTTTCTGAACCCAAGAGGGGCAAAAGAAATGTTACTCCGAGCCTGTGTGCTTAAAAATGGACTGCCGTATCGAATATTGAATTCAGGGCAGATTCTAAATTTCTTCCGATTTTCTTCGAAAAACTGGAATTTCCTTTCGGAAATTTTCTTTCGAAATTCTTCCGAAATTTTTTGTGGGTTTCTTCAAAAAAACACAATTTTTTTTAGGAAATTAAAAAAAAAATAAAGGGAGGAGCTATTTTTTTTTATCTCACATATATTTAAATTTTTACTATAATCTGAAAGATTTCTTCCCTTTTGTCAATTTTTTTTTTCTCTTTGCCGCGTCCACAATTTTTTTTCTGACAAAGAACAGGAGAGAAGCGTTATCAGTTGATTCTCGCAACACGTTCTTCAAGGTCAAAAAGCCATGTGACGCGGTATAAATTAAACATATAACCACACTAGAACCACACAAGTTCTTGTGTGGTTCTAGTTATAATAGTACAGCTAAGCCGTAATTGTATGTTTTTTCGGGAAAAACAACCGTTTTCTGGATTTCGGTTCCGGAAAATGCGCATTTTTTAATGCACCATTATAGTTAACACTGCGATCATAATAAGGGGATTCATACGGTAGAAGTATGTTTTAACAACGTACGTACTTTCTTTATAGATAAACCCCGAACGCACGTGCATATAGACCGATCATAATACTGTTATATATATATCGATTATTTTTAATATCGCGGTAACAGTATTAAGTTTTTAATCCCTGCTATAGTTATTTCTAACGATACTTCATCTTAATGACTGAATTTTTGTGCTATGGGCAGTATGTGAGAAAATGACACTGTTGCAAATAACTTACGGAATTTGGGATATGTACAGAAGTTTATTATTGTTGAAAAATCCGCACATTTTTTTGTTAAGTTTCGCATGTATAGTAAAGTTGATGAAAAAATTTTCTAATGAAAAATCGTAACTCTCAACGGCAATCCCGATAAAAATCAGCCCTACAACTGAATCGGTAGTACGCTGCCACGGGTTCGAATCCCGCTGCTTTGTTCGCAGCCGTTCAGAATCGTAGTAATTAAGTAGTAAATTCAGATGTCTTTAGCCGTCGGGTAACATAAAAGTAAACTCTAGCGCCCTCAGAACAAACTAAATGGTTACAAATCTGTTAGTCTAAAGTAGAATTCGAACCCACTGGCTCAGATACCGAAAGAAAGCTCGTCCTATTCGATCATCGTCCTGAAATTTTACTATTTAAAATTTTTTTTTAATTGTCCACTTAAAAAAATAGCTTTATACTGTGTATATGTTATGTAAACCATGAGTTTTTAGGCATTGATTAAAATTAAATCTAATGATAATTATTGTATCTTTACAAACTATTAAGGTATACTTCTATTTAAGAAATTCTACAGTCAAAAAATTAAAAATTTGTTTATAGAAATGCCTTCTAAAAATTTGATATCTAAAATGAGCATTTATATTATTAGATTTTTTTTTTTTTAATTAGGATATATGAGAAACTTTTGATTTGAATCTGTTTTGAACATTTTTTAATTAGGAGATTCGAGTAATTGTTTATATTAATAAAAACTATTTATCTTCTTGTATATTTCATACTTAGGTACTTGTTTTTGCATTATGTAAATCAAATAAATATTTTCAAATTGTTCTTTACTTTCTGTTTTTCCTTCTTCCTTTTCCTCTTTTTTTTCCTCCATTTTTTTAACTTCTGGGTCTGCTACTTTTATTAAATTATTGAAATTATCCATTTAAAAAAATTAGACTTATGCTGTATTTTTTAAACATTCATTATAAATCAATGTAAGAAAAATTAATAGAATTTTACAATCTAGTTAATAACAAATTTTACGGTTACAAAGTTTTCAAGTTCTGTTTAGAAGTGCATTTTTTAAAAGCTTTGCTATTTGAAACGGCTTTTAAATTATTGATGTACTGTTAAAATCCCTATTTTAACAAACCTGCTTATAACAAATGAAACTTTTGAACTCATGATTTTCCTTTTGTTTACAATGCTAATTTATCCATAAATGGCAAATCTCCATTTTATACATTCATAGTGAATCTTAGGAATGAGGTAGAAGGATCCTTTCTTTCAGTCATTTACTAAGTTTTTTTTCTTCATTTTTTATAAAACTTTTTTGCAGTTATAAAAACAGATTTAAATATATTTCTAGATTTAAAAACAAAGTGCATGAAATTAACTTATTGTCCAGCCACTGAAGGAAAGAAAATGTTTTTTGTTGTATTGGACAGAGAAATTCCTTAAACTCTCTTAATACTGGGATCACTGTAAAAGATTATAAATTAATACAGTATTAAAATAGTAAGCAATAATTATAGACAAAACTAGTTTTGCATTTGTCTACATTTTTGGTCATTCTAATATTCAATCGTGCAGTTGTTTGGTTTTAGACAATTAAAATCATTAAAGATAATATTTTTATAAATCTTATGTAAGATAATATGTAATCTTAAGTAAATCTTATACAAGTTATAATTTTCTGAGATCTAGCATTTTTCTTAAAGGTTTAAGCACAACAAACAATATGATTTCTTAAAGTTTAATATAATAAATTCTACTGTATTGGTGAATTTATTTATTTTTTTAATTTAGGCACATTGAAGAAGCATCTGATTTGAATCTATTTTGAATATTTTTTTTACTAGGAAACTTGAGTACTTGTTTATATTGATAAAAAGTTATTTAGATATTTCCATATTTCATATTTAGGCACTTGTTTTTGCATTAAGTAAATCAGAACATTAATTTTTAATAGTTATTTAACTTCTTCCTTTTTCCCTCTTTTTTGCATTTTTCTCCTTTTTTTCCTTCTTTTTTCCCAAAATTTTGACTTCTGTGTCTGTAAGAATTATTTATTTTAAAACTTAATATATTCAAAGAGACATTATTTTTAATCAGCTTCATATAAATGGGAATTTAATCAGTCAAAAGTAATGCCAATTTGATTATTTCCCTTACAATATTTTATATTAAATGGAACACAAAGTATAATTAAAAAAATTCAATTAACACATTTGTTTAGATTTGGCATAATACAATGTACGTTATAATAATTTGTATTTTTATTTATCTAAACTAAAAACAAATTCCATTACTATTAGTTCTGGATATTATTCTTTGCAATGATATTTTTAGAAGTGTTTACATTTTTATTACTTTTACAGTACAAAATTTAAAGTTATTTTTTTTTTGTATTTATTTATTTACTTATTTAAATTGTCTTACATTTATTTGTGTTATATTATTCAGTTACATATTTACTGTTGTTATAAATCACTTGAGGCTTTTTTTTTTTTTGTTTGGAGGATTGATAATTTAATTAGTTAAGAACAACACTTTCTTTTTCAACATATGAATTATTTATATTTAATGTGTGAAGCTATTTGTGGTATATTTTGTTATTAAAAACTGTAATAATAGACCCTGCAACTCTATTGGTTTGTAATATTCAGAAAAATTTAAAAAATCCAATTAACTATTGATTTTTGAATTAGTGATCTTAACAATAATTTAGTAATGGGTACAAATGGTTGAGATTGTTTAGAGCTGAAATATTAACTATTTTTTTCATTTGTATATATATCTAGCTAGACTATGATTTTTACTTTTGTTATACAGATTGCTAAGGATGGTCCATTAAAAAATGTAGAGGTTATTTTCTAAAATATCCCATTTAAAGTAAGGCTGTATTTGACATGTGATTTTGCATATTGAACAAACTAACTTAGCATGAAAATATGATTTTCCCCTCTTTCTTTAATAGATTTATCTGTTTCATATATGCATAAATAGGACTAAGTGTCTTTGAACTTTGGGTGGGCTGTATCAAAATCACACGACAATGTTCTATTAATTTTGCTTAAATCAACTTGAACATCTTTCAATGCATGTAGATTGTGCCATACTCTATTCAGTTTGAGTTTAAATTCAACTATTGGCATGGATTTCATACCTGTTAAGAATCAGCTTTAAGTAGTAGGTTCCAGTCGAATTATTGTATTACCAACAATAGTCCTTAATAATCTAGACCAAACTAAACTGAGCTGTATTCTAATGCTTTTTAAATAAATTTTTTGTATAGTTATATTAAGCCTTAATCTAAAAGGCAAAAATTAATATTACTTTGAGTAAAGAATCTTTATTTGGTAACGTTGTTATTTGCTTGAATAAATTAACATTTACCTCTTGAGATCAAACAAAAATATGTTATTAAATAGCCTCATTATCGAATAATTTCATTTTGGATATCATGTCAGGAAAATTTTCAATGTTCTAAGTAGTATCAGTGCATGTATTTTGCATGATTATTTAAGTTTGCAATTTTTAGAAAATTATTTTGTTAGACAAAAGTAAAAAAAAAAAAAAAAAAAAAAAAAAAAAAAAAAAAAAATAACTGATGGAATGAAAATAAATAATTTGTATATAGTAAACAGATTTGATATTGAAATTATTCAAAAATAGTAGCTTCTTAAAATTTGCAATCAAATGTAACTAAAGCTTTTAATATTTTTGTATCATCAACGATTTAGATATGGAGACTCCTCAGATTTCTAGATCGGGGCGGGTTTTGAAAAAGTCTGCAAAAGTAAAAGAAATGGAAGACTTTGATATAAATGAATTGGATGTCCAAGGAAAATCTCGCAAAAAGACTAAAACAAGTGATGAGTATGATGAATTTGATGATAAAAGAGTTGCACCCATCAAAATACCAAAGATTTCGCTTAATATGCAGGGGGGATCAAAGAAAAAAATTAGTGATGTATCTGCAGTCTGCAAACAAGTTTTCAAGCCTTCATTTCAAAGTGTAGTAAAAGCTAAGCAAGATGTGAGACGATCTATATACCAAGACTCCTCTGATGGATCTAAAGAATCAGGTAAATTTATATACATTTCAAATAATAGAAGCAGGTCGTTTTGTGTGTTTGTGAATCTTTGTCATAAAAGAAAGTTACCTAGTGAAAAGTATTCCTCTAAATATTCTGTATTTATAATTTGAGGGTGGGTATTGTGAAAATGAATAAAAATTGCAGTATGTCTTCAGAAACCATATCCTCAACATGTTAGTGACTTTAAGAGGGAAAATCAGTTTAAATAGATGAAGCAATAAATAAATTGGAATTGTTATCATAGAAGATGTGTTCAGTAATAAGGGGTAGTTACAGGTGATGATTAATGGATCCAAGCTTATCTCATTCCCCCCCCCCTTTTTTTTTTTTTTTTTTTTTTTTGCAGTGCTGTGAATGGATAGGAAAATTGTCGGGTACTTTTCTAAACTTAGTATTTTTCAAGCTTTTATTGCATTGCAACTATATGATAAAAGCATACATGCTAATTAAAAATTTTGTAGTTGTTTATTCAAGTAACAGCATAATTTCTTTCATTCATTTTTATTTGATAAATCTAATAGAGTGAATATTTAAAAAAAAATAGATAAAAGGCACCTTTTTTTTTTTTTTTTTTTTTTTTTTAAATCTAACTACTTTCCTTAGGGAACTTTTGAACAGATAGGTACTTGATCAAGAGAGGAAATTTAAAAATCACAAATCAATCATCAATATGTATGGAATTTATTATTATACAATAAAAACATAATATTAATTGCTTAAATAAATAATTTTCTATAACATAAGTAATGTCAGCAGTAAATCAAAAAGATACTACCTTATGATTGAAGATCAAGAAGTTATATATAATCATTAAAATTACATTTAGAGGCAATTATAAAGACTATAGAATAAAAATACAAAATTTATTCTTATTAGTGATTTACATAATGTTCTAAAGTGGGAATGTGGGCATGTAATACTCTCTTATAACATATTTCATTTCTGAGAAATTGTTAAACCTTGTTTTCTGCAGAAAAATTTCAAATAATTGTGACTAAAAATTAACTTTTTCTAATAGAATTATAAATTTTAAACCTAAAAATATCTTTAAACTTTATTATAAATTTGTTTCCTAAAGAAATTAAATATTGATAAAAGAAAATTAGCTCTGACATAGAAATTTCAAACAGTTCTAAATAAAATTTCATTATTTAAAATTTGTTTTTGTTTTTTATTGTTATTAAATAATGTTAAACTTATTTTATTACAAATTAAATTATATAATTTCTTATCAATATTTAATGAAATTAGAAATAAAGAAATATTAAAGTAGATCTAATTATAGACTGAACTTGCAAAAAATAGTTGAATATTTTAATGAGCTTGTAAAATAGTACTTATTCTACAATTTAGTGTTATGAACATTTAAAAGAGTGAGATAGTGCTGCAAAATAATTCAAAGTAAACAAAAGAAAAAAAGCTTGTGATTAGCATTGAATTATGCATGAAGTTAAACTCTTAAAATAATTTACTAAATTGGTAGATTTTTGTCTGAGTAGGCCCAAAGTTGAACCATTGTTCAGAGTATAATGCAAATTTGTTCCAAATCTGAAAAACACTTGTTTCCTTAAATAGCAAATCACAGGAATGTCTATTCTCTATGTATATTTTCACAGTTGTGATATACGACTAACTATCCTTCCTTTCCTCACCTGAAACCACTACATGAATCGTCCAATGTATAAAGACTGTTTAATCTTTCTAATTTTTGCTTTTAAACTTTATAAAATTTTACAAGTTTTAATCATTGCAGTGCTTTTTTCTTTTTATTCCATTTTACTTCAATACCAGTTATTTGTAAAAAGACTGAACAGGGGGAACCAAGCAATGTCAAGCCAGATGAAAACCAAGATGGCCAGTCTGCAGATTCCAAAAAAGGAAAAGAACAAAATAAACCAAAATTATCAATTCTTTTAAAAACATAAATGAGAAATTTTACTAAATATGGGATCCATAACTTCTCTTTGTAATTTTCTTGTTTTTTGTTTCAGAATTTTTTTTTTTTTGCATTGTTCTTTAAGAAATAGATGAGATAGTTTTCATTTCTCTTAGTATTTTATTTTAGTATAAAAAGGGTTAGTTTTATGTTTATTTATTCTGTGTATAACAAGAAACTGAATTTAATATTGAAGAAAAAGTTTATTTGGTTGTTATAGTCTAAATTAATTTCATATTTTTATATAGCATTTTATTATTTTATAAATTATAATTATTACCATAACACAAATCATATATTACACATTGTAAATATCAGAAAAGTAACATTGAACAGCATTGTTGGTTTTCTGCGGAACTCATGCCGATCTGTCATATTTTGATTCAAAATGTCAGTAGTAGCCAATTCAACTTTCACTATGAAACTTGCAGCACTATCTGTTGATAACTCTGGAAACTTTTTATGCTTATGGGCTACAGTTTCTCCTTTCTTCCAGTATATTCAGTTCAAATTTAAAGTCATTCTGACCAGTGGTTCTTTTTTTACAGCATTTTGAAAGCAAGACTATAATTATAATCACCCCATAAATAATTTTTATTTGTAGAAAATACATTTTTTTAAATTTAAATTTTTATGTTTTATATTTAAATTATTTTCTATGTGCTGAAAGTCTATTCTAACATCTGAATAAATATTTTTCAAATTGAGTTTTTTACTAAATTTCATTTATGTTGATACTTTGAAAGGCATTCTTTATAAAAACAGTATAAATATTCCTGAAAATCATGGCAGTTATTTTTCTATTCTTTGTAATTTAAACTTTATCATGCCTATTCCTTTTTTGATAATTTACATTGCAGACTACAAATTATTAAATTCAGAAATGTATATAATGAAGTTCTTCTTTCAGCTATTAATAATGGCTTAAAATTATCTATCAGCTGAATACAGAAACCTCCTCCTAGAAACTTCAGTTGAGATTTTTAATTCTTTAATTGTAGTAAAATTACTCTTTTAATGATTTTCATGCAATCTGATCCATTATCTAAAATTCACGTATTATGCTTTTTAGATTTGATTGTCATTTAAAGTTTGGAATATTTATTCTGTTCCTTTAACTCTATATGAAATGGCAATTTTACTTAAATTTCTATCTTCATGTTTGAATGTTCAATTTTTGGCAATATGTCCAAATTCAGTCTTTTATAACAATGTTTTTGTTACCTTAATGTGTTTTGATTTTGAATATCTTTCTTCTCCAAATCCTTAATCAAAATTTTTATTATGTCATTAAAACCTTATTTTCATTAACTTTAATAATCATTACCTGAAATACAGCAATACAGCATTTTTGTTTGTTTTGATTCAAGTTTAGATGATGAAAGTTTTGCTTTGCATATCAAAAACAGTTTGGTTACTTTTGATTGGATAATGCTAATCAGACTTGTTTTTAACATATTTCTTGCAATCATGGATAACATTGATCGGATATTTCATTAAATATCATTATCTTTGAGTGTGTAAAGATTTCTTTAGATATAAGTGTATATTGATAAATATCTTAAAACTAAGTTATTATAGACTACTGCGTGTATGACAAATGTGAAATTTAAATAACTTTAAATATTACAGTCTGATTTCACTAGGGATCAGTTGTCATTTAAAGCATCATACACAGTCTAGTCATATTAATGTGGCTACCATTTACTTTTGATTTCAATGTTAAATAACCAGTCATAGAAGGTACATGTCATTATCAGTAAATTTGGTAGATATATAAAGTGTATTGTAGGCATTCAGAAACATTTCAGTTCTTTCAGTTGTGGCGGTGCTAGCGTCAAGCCACTCATTTATTAAAATGTAAAAGGTATCTGTTACATCTGGCAAATGTAAAATGTATCTGTTGAATCTGGCAATTTGTAATATCATTCCATGTGATATGGTGAATGTGAGTGATGTTGTTTGCTGTGCTAATGCATTGTATTAGTTCCTGTAAATAGTATAAGATTAAATGTATATAATCTAAAAATCTGTTTCCTGAAGTACACTACTGGCACTGCATTCTAGACGTTAAACAGTCATGCAGAAACAAAGTAACTTATCCATCATCCAAAAGGGCATGATCATTGACTTTTGGGTCAAGGGTGGAAGCATTTCTGAATGAAGCAGTTAATTTTGTAAACTGTTCACTGACGTTAAACAACTGGACTTGCACTGAGTGGTAGCAGGTGGCTTTTTCTGATAAATCACGTTTTATGCTCTATAGGACAGATGTGCATTGATGTAAGCATCATGAAATGCTGAAAACAAACATCCTGCAACAACTGCCAGGAAGACCCAAACTGGAGGTGGGAGCATTATGGTCTGGGGAATGTTTTTGTGGTATTCTTTGAGTTCACTCATCATTGTGGAAGGCATGATGGATCAACACAAGTATGCATCTATCCTTGCAGACCATGCTTACCCCTACATACAAATTGTTTTTCCTCAGGATAATGGCATCTACTAATAGGATAATGTGATTTGTCATAAAGCTCGCATGTATGCATGCATGTTTCAAAGAACACCAGGATAAGTTTACTATACTCCCTTGGCCAGCAAGTTCCCTGGGCTTGAACCTTATCAAGAATCTGTGGAACCACCTTAATTGGGTTGTTCGTAGCATGGATCCTCACCTGTGTAACCTAGTGCAGCTGGCCATGGCATCAGAGGCACATGCTATATTTTCTTTTATGTTGAAATTTAACAGAAAAGAAAACAAAATTTTGAATTTACTGATTATAAGTTTATATTAAGTACAACAGCTGCACTCATATTTGTCCACTTTATATAATGTTAGTTTTCAGATCTATATTGAAAGATGGTAGAACTTTTAAAGATACCTTAATCTACATTAATATAAGAAAGTATACTATGAGTGCCATTGAGAAATTAGGTTTCCCAAGGTGCATTAAAAATTATTATTTTAAAAGATTTATGGCAAAAGATACAGCAATATGTCGACTACTTCTCAACATATAACCAAATAATTATTACACTTACCATACTGTGGGATAAGTTTCTGTAGTTCGTTGATATATAATACTGACACCTGGTAATAGAGCCACTTGTCTGTAAATCTTTATCTGTAGTAGCATTACAGGAATTTCTTAGAGCACAATAGAATAGGTGGAAGTAGCTGGTAGCAAGATTAAGACTAGGATAGAGGGCCATCATCGATGACAGATGACTGGCTCTAGTGCTGAACAATTTGTTTACCTTTATGGAAAAACCTTTAGGGAACCCCTAACACTACAGACAAGCCATCTGCTTCTTCACCACATGTGATTTATATGCTAAACACAATTGGTGATTTCAATTTGCACTACCTTTTGTACATTCAAAAACTATTGTCAGGAAGAAATATGAAAACTGACTTTTACTACAATACTACAACAACATTGTGAGCTAATGAGGATTTATAACTGCCATACACAATAGCAACATTCACAATCTACCTGCTTGTACCTTCCAGAACACAATAATGATCAGCAAAGTTTTGGAATGCTCACTAAACTAGATTTCAGTCTTTGAGGTAATTGAAAATTATTAGAAAGGGGATAGAGAAATATTTAAATTTTAAACACATTTGATTAAAGAAGTGTTTTTAGTAACTATTCAAAATTGTAATATAAGTCTAATGATTCAGATGAATGGCATATATATTTACTGACTGTGGTTGTATAAAAATATTTACTCTGTTTCATATTAATGTAGATTCAAGTTCAGTGTCTAGTGAATCCTCATCCTCATCTCCTTCCTCATCGGAGGCATCAGATGAAGAAGAGCCTTTTAACCATGAATATAGAAAGGACAGGAAAGTTTCACTCAATTCAGGTATCCAGGCATTGTCAGTGCACCAAGAGAAGGTTATTGTAGAACCACATCAACGTGTAAGTGTTAAGTTAAAGCAATATATTTAGACATATTCCATATTGTATTAGTGGAAATAGTGGAGTTAAAGGTTAATTCTTAAATTAAAGAAATCAATAGGAAGATAATTGCTCTAAAAAATTGGTTGTTAAATATTTATAATTTAAATTATCCATATCTTTCTCTCTCTCTCTCTCTGTATATTTATATGTGTAAAGAAGTGGTTTTCAAAACTTAAATTAAGGGCTAAAAATTATTGCATCAATTTGCATTCCCCTTTTTAACCCCTAACCTAAATTGACCACTGGGGCTACAGTTTATGCCCTCGGAGAAGGGGCCTCACCAATTATAATCCTACATGGCCCTAGTGAACAATTTAGGAAATTTCCAAATAAAAAGGAGATACATGCTGTCGGAGACAGATTTTTCTAGAGATATTTTCCTATAGATGTTGACCCAGGTGTTACGTGTCTTGTACATAGAACTTCATGCTAGCTGACCCTTCAGTTTGTCCTGTCCCTATGATGAAGTGGGAACCCGTCCTTCAACGTTATCTTAATAAAGGTCTTTAGCTGAAACGGTATCATTTTGATGGCCATGACTGCAACCACCCATCGAGAAGTCCGTCACATTACATATATATATCTTTATATATAAAATTCTTCTGTCTATGTGTTTGTATTAGAACTCCTTCTAAATGGCTGGACTGATATTGATGAAATTTTGTGTATATAATTAAGTTGATTCGAGAGTGGTTTAGATTCACAATTTGATCAAATAGAAAATGTTTTTTATTAAAAATTGAGAATTGTGCATTTGGTGAAATTATTATAATGCTGCTTGACACCCTTCACTGCCAACATCTCTGTGGCACAGTTGTCAGCACAATTTGCTTTAGTATGAAGAGTTCCCTGTACAGGCAATGTGGGAATTTTAATTTAATGTAGCTATATTTGGGGTGACTGTACACGTGGTGGCATCAAGTATTTTTAAAAAAATGTTCCTTACTTTTCCATCGAAACAGTCCAATTTATAATTTATTTAAAAACATTTTACAATTTTTGAATTTACAGCTTTAAAACCAGACTATGTCTGTTTGGTCGTCTAGTGTATGTATATATATATATATATATATATATATATATATATATATATATATATATATATATATATATATATATATATATATATATATATATATATATATATATATATATATATATATATATATATATATATATATAATATGTAATTTTATCCACCAATTACAATTTAATTTTGCTCCTATTATTTTTAATTGCTCAGGCTTGTTGGGCAATGAGGAGATTTACGTAGTTTGCGATTGCTCCATTCCATTAAAAGAAGCAAATCAAATGAGGAAATTCAAGTTTATTTGAGACTGAGAAAAAACACCCACAGCAAGAGATGATGCAGAGAATTTCCCATGAGAGAGCAGCTTAATCAGCATTATTAAGAGTCGGAAAGGAATTTAAATCATTTGAAAAGTGAGCAATTTTCCTTGGGACAACTGGAAAATGTGACAAGTGGACAGAAAATTAGCATTTATTTCAGCATTAGCTGTGGGAGACCGGTAAAAGGAATTTCAAGTCATCAAACATGCCTTTAAAATAAAATATTACGTGTCTGGGAAAGTGACTGAGAAGGGGGAAATGAGTAAATTTGAGGGATATTTTAAGCATAATTTTGATATATTACATTATATATATGCCATGATATGAATGAAATGAGCACATAAAAATCTGGAGAAAGATTTAAAATATTTTATCCATATAACATAGATCCAATAAAACATGCAATAAATCCAAAAGGCATAGTAGTGATCAAACTTAGACAATCATGGCCAAAGAATCTTTATTTTCAAGAGACATCAAAGGTAGCCATTTTACTATCAAACATGCAAAGCACTTGAAGTTGCATTTAAACTATAACCAAGTATAAGAAACAACATTTTTCTCATGGCTAATATGAACTTCTAAAAAGTGATACTCTGGCATTATACACCCTAAACATATACGTAAAAATAAAGTCTAGTATTTGGCTTTAACTATTTTGGCTATGAATAAATTTTTGCATTGAATTAAAATGAAAAATGAATGTTACAATATAATAATTGATTGTGCTAATTTATCACTACACACATGTATATATATAATATATCAGAATTATTACCCTTGAAATAAATATCTAAAATTCTCCTCTCCCTTCTCATTTTTCAGTACCTAATTTTCCAGCCATAAAATCTGAGATAAAGTAGTGTTCTCTGACTTAAATTCTTTTTACTCATCCCTCAAAATTAATGCTGGAATAAATGCTAATTTTCTGTTTACTGACCACATTTTTCAGCTGTCCCATTAAAAATAATGTTACTTCTTCAATAACTAAATTGCTGTTTGTGTGATTTTTGATCTAACTTTAATGATCAAGGTTTACTCTTGCTTCCCAAAAATTGTTGAAAAAACTTTAGTCTCATCGGAACAAAATCATGGGATTTGCTCACTCTTAGGTCTGACATTGCCGTTTAAGTGTATATTCCTCAGACATTCTATACAGAGCAATTGCACTATGCACAGTCAATTAGACTGATGCTTTTTGATCCTCAATAAATAAAGTTCTACAAATTGGATTTGTGTTTCTGATGGCATCATGACTACAAAATGAATTGGAGTTCATTTTGCTCAGCAAGCCAATTTAAAAATGGGCTAATTCTGTGTAATTTGTGGAAAAATATTTTTGCTGGTTACACACACGCACATATCTGGGATGTATTGTCTAGGTAAGCAAGGTAGGCAGTGGCTACCCTTAACAAAATATAACAAAAGGTACATTTTCCTGCTAGGACCTAATGTACCCCAAATCTGATACAAAGATTAATCTGATTACTATGCTCAAAATACAAAATATTTTAACTTTTTGTGGGTGAAGTAGGCAGGATTCTTTCCTCCCTTTTGATTGTAATGTTTGATCAAATGTTACATTGCCATTAGACATGGACAGTAGGAATGTTCTGAAATTCTGTAAAGTGTGTGAATGAAGGAAATTTAAATCTTAAACATATAATGCATGTTCCTCTACTACTCATAGTTCTGAATTATATACTTATATATGCAGAGAATAGTTGTATTTTTTGTTTTGAAACAGTAGTTTTATATTTTGTTAAATTCTTTTCATTGCATTCAACAAAATATGCAAAGTCTCTTAACTTTTCATACCAGTAAATATGTTTATGATATTTAAAGGGTGTTTGGGATTTTGGGGCACCCTGGAATTCTGGGTTCTATAAATTACCCTTCTGGGTTAAAAATTTCCACCATAGTCATTTAAATTCAAAGAAGAAAAATAATAATACAATTTTTTTTAAATAAAATAAAGACTTCTTGTCAAACTTTCATTATCACTTGCATTTTGTGTTTCAGCTGCATAGCAAATGTTTGACTACAGTCAGCATTTCTGGTCAACATAGGGGTAGAAGAAAAGAGGTGATTTGCTGAACTATAAGTTTTAACCTTCAAATGGTGTTGATTGATTTGCACAGAATTGCAATGACATTCTTGCAACTATTGTGAGTTTTTTTTGGGTGGGGGAGGGGTGTAATATTTTACTTCTGTGTCTGGTTATAGTTTAATCTAGTGCTTATTATACCAGAAAACATATTTATCATAAATAAAATGTATTTGATATTCAAGATTTAAAAATCCAATTCTAAGAAGGCTAATTTGTTTAACTTCTAAGAATGAGATTCTCCAAAAGAAGTTTGATAAGTTTTCATTTTAATTGTTAAAGCAACCACTGCTTTAATTTATAAGCAGTTAAAATTACTGCTTGAAATTTATTAAATCTTTTTGTAACATGCAATTATTTGTTATATGTAATTAACTTTTTTAGTTCCGTGTTTTTAATTATGAATGATATAAATTTTTTGGATTTTTTACTTAGAAACACAATCACACCTGATATACACTCAAGCACCAACACATTATGACCACCCCTACGTTTTGCAATGAACTCACCTGGATGACGTGGAAGGCACGTGAACAGGTAGAAGTGGTATTTAACCGCTGCTGGAGAGGAGAGTCTGAAGAATCATTCTTTCACTTATTTCTGTGTATAATGACAAAGGCTGCATATCTAAGTGATTTTGATAGAGGCCAGATTGTAATGGCTTGAAGGCTCGGAACAAGTGTTTCCGAAACTGCACGACTTGTGGGTTGTTCGCGATCTACAGTTATTAGTACTTATGCAAAGTGGATGAATGACGGTGAAACCAGCAATAGACGACATGGTGTTGGACATCCACACGCTTTCAAAGAAAAAGGTCATCAGAGACTGTCTCATATGGTGAAGCAAAACCGGAGCCAGGCAGTGGCTCAGCTGACAACCCAATACAATGCATTACCAAGTAGAATAGTATCAGAGCACGCTGTTCAGCAGGCACTGTTGCATATGGGACTATGCAGCAAACATCCCACTCGTGTGCCTTTGCTGACCAAGCGTCATTGACAACTGCACCTATGCTGGGCCCGGTTACATCGCAACTGGTCCATGGATCAGTGGGAGAGAGTTGCCTGGTCAGATGAATCATGGTTTGTCATTCATCATGCCGATGGCAGTGTCAGGATATGCCATCTTCCAGGCAAACAGTTGCTCCCTCAATGTACAGTAGATCATACACAGGCCTGTGATGGCAGTATTATGCTTTGGGGAATGTTCTCTTGGGCGTCTTTGGGACCCGTGATTGTGGTAGAGCAGACCATGAATGCTACAGGGTATCTGAAC
This sequence comes from Pardosa pseudoannulata, assembly GCA_032207245.1. Lineage (NCBI taxonomy): Eukaryota > Metazoa > Arthropoda > Arachnida > Araneae > Lycosidae > Pardosa > Pardosa pseudoannulata. Next base: position 3,453,698 of record CM063502.1, on the reverse strand, counting down.
ATCATTGCGGACCAGTTGCACCCTTAGATGGCCTCTGTTTTTCCAGTTGGAAATGGAATGTTCCAACAGGACAACACCCTGTGTCACAAGGCTAAAATTGTGTTGGAGTGGTTCCAGGAACATGATGCTGAATTCCAGTTAATGTCCTGGCCACATAACTCACTGGATCTCAATCCAATAGAACATATTTGGGATGTCATGGGAAGGCAGCTCAAAGACCACCAATTTGCAATATCTTGGATTTGCGTGACCGTTGCTTAAACATCTGGTACAATCTGTCTCTGGCCATCTTCCAAGTACTTGTGGCATCCATGCCAAGCAGGTTGAAGCTGTATTGCATGCCAAAGGTGGGATAATTTGTTATTAACAGGTGGTTATAATGTTTTGACTCTTGAGTATATATACAAGGCCAGTTCTGGGTTGTTGGTTACCTGTGTGTAAGGTTCATTTGGCCATCACTTATCAATTCTGTTTTATAACAGGTACAGAATTTGGCCCATTTATATATACTTAGTACATTTTTTAGTTCATTCATTATAACAGATAGCTCTCAGATGATTTGAACCCATCACTTTATCAATAAGCTATCTTAGCCGAAGAAAGAGAACTTTACTTTTTTGTGTGGGTGTGTTTAATAAAACATACTTAGATGCCTGAATATAGTAAAATGTAATAGCAAAACTAACATGAGTAATGATACTGAATTGAGTTATATATTGAGTATAAAGAAAATTACACTGAGCATGAAGAAAAAGTAGACAGTTACACTTTTGAATGGAAATAGTTCTTCTTTATCCACTTCCATACTTATCTAAAATGGCTGTTTGCTTTGAATTTTTACTTAATTTATGTCCTTATTATAATGAGATTATACCATTAGTATAAATAATCATTAATGTTGTTTTGAAGACAGACTTTAGTCCAAAAACAAATGCTACATTTTATTAGTCTTAAAAGGAGAGTTTTAAAATTGCTTGTTTTATTCTTTGAACACTGTTTTTAAAAACTAAACCAATGTAATTTTTAATCTTTTTTTAATTTACAGTATGAATCTCCAGTTTATATGGAACAGAGTAGTGGTATGTCATCAGATGATAGTGAAGATGCTGGCAGTGATACAGCATTAGTAATTGCAGAAGATTCTGATGAGTCAACATCTTATCCAACAAAAGGACAAAGAGGCAATGTTAAAAAGCGAGGAGGAGTAAAGAAAGATCCAACATATGCTCCTCGACAAGGCGGTGGAAGAAAAAAGCCTCCTGCAAGAAATGATACATCAGCTGCCAAAAAGAAGAAACCTGTAAATGCCTTCAAACTTTTATCTTATCATTTTATATATATATATATATATATATATATATATATATATATATATATATATATATATATATATTATATTTATAGTAGAAGTATTTGACTTTCTTGTATAAAATTCAGTGGGAGATTTTGGAAGTGTGATGTACATCTTAGTTTCATGTAATGATTTTTGTATTTTATAGGCCCCCAAATGCAAACCTCTTTCTGCCTATATGTTGTGGTGCAGTGAAAACAGAAAAAAAATTGCGGCAACTTCTGGAAACATAGGTTAGTTATTATTGAAATTTTATATTGGGAATAAAGCTATGCAGCCAAAGATGTGTTTGTAAGGTAACAAGCTCAAATAACTTCTTTAGTTTTACTGTAAAGCACAGGGGCTATTGTTTTGCTGCTGCCTTTGTTAAAAATTGAATGCAAATCCATGCAGCATTCATAACTTGGATCTTAACAAAAAAAGAAGTTAATTCACAAATCCACCAATCAGCCATTGACATGTATATATATTTATTTGTTTTTTTTATGCATATTATATTTGTAGTATGTGCATGCATATATAGCAGGGTTTTTATAAATCACAAAAAAAGTTGAGAAATGGAAAATTAGTTCGAAAATTGCTAAAAAGACATGAATTTATAAATTTGGTCATGATAAAAAGCTTTTTGGTCATAAAATTTTAAGAATTTAAACCTTTGTAACTTTTCAAGTGAAGAATTTCTTCTAAGATTGAGGATCTAACCAATTGTCATTATTTTGAACAACTTTGTTTTAAGGTTATCCAAACCTTACATCTCTTAGTTTGAAGAGTATATGTTTATACTTTTATATTTTTTTAGATTGCATATCTAATTTTCACCTTTGCTGTCATAGCTATAAAATCTCTCATTCTAAAGGATCTTAAATACATTATCAAAAGTTTTCTTATACTGTAAAGCTGAAAGTGTCTTTATTTACCCAGCAGGGCATACTTGATTCTATGTATATATAAAATGAATTAAAGCTTTTACCCTAAAACCTTCCTTTAATCTGCTCTCTTAAAAGAGCTCTTATTGCATCATTCACTGTACCATTATGTCTTTCCTATATTTTATTTTTATTTGGTAGAATGTTTTTGTTTTTTCACTTTTAATTCTTGGCTCATCACATAGTATTTTAAATTAGTTTTTAACAAATTGTGTTCTGTTGTTAAATCTAATGCTAATAATTTTTCTATTGTGGAAAAACATCCTTCTTTCCTTTTTATATAATAGTATGGATTACTCAGAGATAGTCTAGCTTTATATTAAGAAAAGAATCTTTTAGAATCAGTTCAGTAGTTCCAGCGATTACCCTCTACATAACAATTTTATCTCTTATAATAATTGTATTTTTGCTAAATCTTTAATTATTAAGATAGCTTTAAAAGTTCTTTAAAAAATAAGTATTTTGATTTAACATTTTTATTTAAGTCCTGGCAGAAGAGATTTACAACATTCCAGTGTTCCTTATATGAAAAGAGAAAGACCAATAGATTTCTAACTCCCCAAAACTGTTCTAAATAAATCGAAACACAGTCTGAGATATGTTCAAAGTCTGCTTGCAAATCTAGCTGTTTCAAAATTCTGAATTATGTGAAAATTTGTCAAAATCCTATAAAAATTCAAAATTCTATTTTATTGAGAGCCTTCAGGCTGTCTTAGCTCTATCCTCTATGACAATCTTGTATATCTGATGGCCTAACTACCAGAGTTTGCTATCATTTGTGTTTCTGCTAGCTTGAGAGCTTCATCTGTTGCCATGCTTGCCACTGTGCCATGCAATCCAGCTTTTTCAACACACCTGTGTTCCAGATTGCACAACCACTGGTCTTTCTGTCTATGACAAGCCTGTCTTTCTGTCAGCCTTCTGCCACCCCTGCTTTCTCCTTCGATAATCCCTTGTTTCCTTTTGCTCAACTGCCAAACCTGTCCCCACTTAAAAGACTGTTCCCATCTGTGTCCTCACAAGCTCTCAAGCTTGTGAGGCACTTTCTGAGCTTGCCCTGTCACAAATTTTATATATGTTCATGGATCTTGCGACTGAGGGCAGGATCAAATGAGCACTGCACTACAATTTTAGTTTTACAAGTAACTTGCTGTCTTTTTTGTTTTGCAAATATAAGGCTACTCTAGTAAGCAGTCAGATTTTTTTTTTTGGGGGGGGGGATTCTTACTTGAGATTTCGCTATTTCGTGTTTTGTTAAAAAGTTTATTCAAAAGAAAGTAATATTGGTGCTTACAATTTTTCTTTCCTATAAAATAATTTTTGGAGAAGAAAAGTAGTTACTCCCTTAAAAGAGAGAAAGTTAATATAGCAAATAGGAAAATCCTAAGAATGCTTAAAACTATTTATATCAAATTTGAACTTTGCAATATTGTAATTAATAAAGCAATACATATTTAATGGATTTTCATGGGTTTTATGTATCACTTTATCATAAAATAGCACAGATAATTAGAATTAAAATTATGTAGCATTTTCATTTATCTGCTGTGTATAGCATTTTATGATTTCAAAGCTGAACATAATTGTATAGAGTTATTTGGTATTTTTTTCTTTGCTTATGATTCTTTTTTTTTCTCTATCAAAAGTAAAATTGAACTCTCAGTTTCAGTAAGTTATTAATATTTGTTTTTCAGTTTTGTAGCATTGAAATTGGTTCAGTCAGCACTTGTAGGGTGATTTCAAACAAACACAGTACATGCTTTATACTTGTGATGCTAGATGCATCACATGATCAGTGGCAAAATAAGGAGATGCTTGTCGATCATTTGTCATTAGGGTTGGCCTTACCGTTGGTTATAAGATTCATGTACACATTTGAAATTGCCCCCCTCCCCTCATTTGAACCCTGCATGTCCCTTTATTTATTGCTTGTGTTCTCATTTGCCTAACTACCAGGCCTACTTGCCTCCACAATGAACATATGTTCCAAGCTATTCCCTTGCTAACCAGCCTACTTGCCATTCTGTCAGCACTGCCTTCTACTGTAACATGCACCTCTTCTGATTTCCCAACTACTGAGCCTGCTTTCCCACTAGCCTAAGAGCTTCCATGATGGCCCTGCTTGTCTTACCAGTAAGCCTGTGTTTTGTCTGCCTCCCTGCTAACTGGAATTTTCCCAATACTCTGTTGGCTCCTGAAATGAATCTGTGTTCTGATTGACCAATAATAAGTTTGTGTTCCCACCTGTCTCTTCATCAGTCTGAGAGCCTTACCAATTGCTCTCCCCATTGACTTCTATGATGTTTCTGTGTTCTGATTTGCATAGGGGCCAGGCTTGTTTCTGTACTAGTTTGAGCCTTGCTTGCCTATATGCTCATTAATAAACTAAATATTTTTTTAAAATAATAAGATAAGCATAACTTATTATTCTATTATGGTTTAATGCTTAAAATAAAAACTTTATTTTGTAAAAAAATATTCAATACTACCTTTATTCTTAATTACAGTGTACTTTATTATAATGTTATACAATTTTTTTGTAGTTCTAGCAAAATTGTAGGATTAAAATGTTGAATTTTTTTCCTGAATAAAAATCATACATTTTCTATGGGATTAAGATATGGACTATTTCTAGGCCATAGTAATGAAGAAATTCCAAGATATTCTTTATAAGTTTTAAGCTAAAGAGAAAAAATTAATGTTTACTAACTAGTTTATAGATGCTGTTGTACATAGGTATGTAAATTTAACACACACCCTATGATAAGGTCCATAATCATCTTGAAATATTGGTTCAAAATTGTGGGATAAGCACTCTCTTGTATAATGGTTGTGTGATTTTTGTGTCAATTGATCCCTAGAGCCCCAACTCCTTGAAAAGTTATATAACTCTATGTCATAATGAAAGGAGTGTTTCATTATTTGAAGAATGCAATTTTTATTAAATGGCTCTCATTTTTGTCTTTGATCAAGCTTGTTTCCATCATGCCTAGATAGATAAAACTTTAACTCACCAGAGCAAAACACTCAAGCCCAATATTTAACTGACCATATATTTTTTTTTTGCATATTCAAGTTTTATTTTCTTAAACTTTTTCAGTAATAATGGAGTATTTTTTTGTCTTCAGGATGTTAAATCTGTTTCATTTAATGGTTATTGCACTGTTTTGGATGGAATTGTTTTGCTAAACAATTTTTTTACATCTCTTCAAATTTCTGAACATGTTAGGAATCAATTTTTCAAACATACTCATTTTAATTGATAGTCATCTCAGGGGCATATCAACTGAGAGCCAGATATACTATCTAAAATGCCATAAACTTTATATTGTACTAAATATCATATCACTAATGATTCATTTATCTATAATTTTATTAACATCATGTCTGCTGAAATATTTTTAATACTTTCCATTTCAAAATTAATACTTTTTAATTAACTTTAATTTCTTTATACTTGCCATTTTTTGGGTACTATTATTATTACAACTTTCCTAACTGCTGGATTCTTGTTTTAAAAATTCAAAGTATGATGTGGGATATTACACACTAAAATTTGTTTAAAAATTTGCATTTTAAGCGATAAAATTAGTGATTGCTAAGAGAGAAAAAGAAAATATCCAAGTGTAGCTTTTTTGAGGTCCATTTGTATATTTTTCTTGAGTACTTCATTCTGTTTGTTGTTTTTAGTGAAGACTTTGCATTTATAAAAACTTTATTACATATGTAATAGATTTTGTTTATAAGAGAAATTCCTGATTAAATTTTCTAAAATGTTCAATGTGTTGGTGAAATATATATTAACATTGGCCTATCTAATTATTAATATAGTCCTATAATAATGCATTACCAATATCTGAATTGAATAATCAAAGGTAACTGAATTGTTGGCCATAATAAAGGCATTAAAACACAAAGGTCTGAATTTTGCCTGTATTTTTTGTATGTGTTGCAATGAATTTCATGTGTATTTTTATTGAACACAGGCTTTGGTAACATTGGGAAGAAAATGGGAGAAGCATGGCAATCTTTACCAGAAAAAGAAAAAATGGTATGGACATTTCATAGTTATTATCATTTTTACATTTATTATCCTTGACTTTACGATAGAATGAAATAGTAATTTATGTTAGTCAAAGCTGGAACATAACTTAGTCCTCCTGCTGGGACTAAAATAGGAGAATATAAAAAAAAATATTTTTTTCCCTTTAAGTGCATGTGAGGTTTTTTTTATGTCAGTATCCAACACCATATTTAAAGTTAGAAATTTTTCAGCACGAAACTTTTTCAACTTACTAAAATGATAAATCAAACTTTCACTCCAGATCTTGTTTTTAATTAGATATTATTGTTCTAATTTATTAGGGTAAGATATGGCATAATGAACATTTACATTGAAAAGCTACTAACATTGAAATCTTTCTTATGTATTTTGTAGTTACATTAATTAGATATATTTTAATAAGTTTAATTTTAAGACTAAAAGGTGAGTTATATAAATCAAATAGTAAATCATGTATAAGGAAATAAAAATCCATCAAAGATATATTGGTTTATTTCTTATTTAAAGTATTGAGTGTATTAACTACAGAATTTAATATGAAATATTCAAAGAGTACATGTGTGAGTGAACCTATGCTCAACAAATGAAATTTGAAAGGAGATGATTTCAAAATGTCTTAGACCAAGATGGCGACTGTATATTATAGAAATGCCTTCTAAAAATTTGATATCTAAAATGTACATTTAAATTGTTAAATTTTTTTAAAAATTAGGATATTTGAGAAACTTCTGATTTTAATCTATTTTGAACATTTTTTTTTATTAGGAGACTCGAGTAATTGTTTATATTAGTAAAAATTATTTAGTTTCTGGCATATTTCATATTTAGGTACTTGTTTTTTGGAGCATGTAAATCAAATAAGTATTTTTAAATTGCTCTTTACTTTCTGTTTTCCCTCTTTAATTTTCCTCCTTTCTGCCCCCACTCAAATATTTGACGTCTGTGTTTACTACTCTTTTTCAAAAACTTTTGAAATTGTCCATTTAAAAAAAATTAGACTTATGCTGTATTTTTTAAACATAAATTATAAATCAATGTGTGGAAAATTAATAGCATTTTACAAACTAGTTAATGACAAATTTTGCTGTTACAAAGTTTTCAAGTTCTTGTTTATAAGTGCATTTTAAAGTTTTGCTATTTGAAATGGCTTTTAAATTATTGGTATATTGTTAAAATCCCTATTTTAACAAATCAGCTTGTAACAAATGAAAATTTTGATCTAATGCTAATTTATTCATAAATGGTGAATCTCCATTTTATTCATTTATAGTGAATCTTAGGAATGAGGTAGAAGGATCCCTTATTTCAGTATTCACTAAGGTTTTTTTTCTTTATTTCTTATAAAACTTGTGCAGTTATCAAAAGAGATTTAAATATATGTTTCTAGATTTAAAAAAAAATGCATGAAATTAATCACATCTTGTCCAGAAATAACAGAAAATGTTTTTGTTGTATTGGACAAAGAAATTCCTTAAACTATATTGATACTGCCATCACGTCAGTAGAAGATTATAAATTAATTCAGTATTAAAATAGTAAGCAACAACTAAAGACAAAACTAGTTTTGTATTTGTATACATTTTTAGTCATTCTAATAGGCAATCATTCAGTTGTTTGGTTTTAATCAGTTATAATCATTTTAAAGCTAATATTTTTATAAATCTTGTATGTCGCTTATTCTTATCGAAATCACATGGTCCCGATTTTCTCTATTCATTTGTATGTTAAAATTATCACTTTATGTGATCGTTACATCAGTTAATGTTATCAGTTTTCAAACTTCATTTTAACTGGCAATGGAATAGTCACAATGTATTCAGAAGGAACCTATTCTTTTCTTTCCCTTCGCTGTTTGAATTTCTGAGAATTCTCTTCTTCAAACTAGGGAAATTGGGGAATTAGACATTCCTTGAATTTTTCAGAAATATGCATACTCTGCTGGTGGTCAATGGTTGTCAGATAAGCAGAAGGCAACACATTTTTATCGGAACTGAGGAGTGTATTTACATTTTATGCCTTGCTCGCTTATATGCAGCTGGCCGATATGGAAGCTAAAAAGCGAAATGATTTAACATTAAAACAAAAGATCAAAATTGTAAATTGTTATGACAGGTTGATTATGATTATGAACATTTTATAATGAGCTTCTTAGAAAAAATTGTAGAAAGTCAAAACTTAATCAATTTTAATTATGTATGCAATTCTTATTTTTCAAAGGATAATATATACCTTTCATAAATATAAGGTGTGTTTTTTCATTTTGTTTTGAAATTTAGTGTGAATGAATTAAAGGGGGGGGTAAATTTATGTACTTTTGAATATTGCTTATTGTTATCAAAATCGTGGTGTCCCAAACTGATCACATTAAGTGGAGTCCACTGTAGTCATTTATCTTCCTCTTTTCTTTTCTTTTTTTTTCCTCCAAAATTTTGACTTCTGTGCATGAATGCTGTATCATTCTAGTTAAATTTATTATTCATTATTTTGTTAAAATATTTTGAATGAAGAAAATTTAGAAATATCCAAGGTATCATTTTAAAATCCATCTACCTTTAATAACTTTTTCATTTTTAACAATAAAATTGGGCCTTTTCTTCTATTTAAGTCAATTTTTTCAGTAAAATTGTTTATTATATTTTTATAATTTAGTTATTTATATTTCTTACATGTTGGTATTAATATGCATCATGTAAGGTTGTTCATTAGAAATAAAAAATTAAACTATTTTAAAGTTAAGATAGAATTTAAAATGAATTTTTAAAACATTGTAACATTTTATAATGGTTACAGAAAAAACAAAGAGGATTTGTATTGGGAAATATTTAAGTCATAAGAAATAAAAGTTATAATAGCATAAAATCTGAAGTGAACTTAAGCAAGACGAAAAAATAAATAGAGATAGTGCACATAGCTTTTTTTATTGCTTTGAATAAGAAAATTCTCAATGTGAATGCACTCAGTGCTTTCACATTGCTTATAAAAGTGCTTATAAAAGTGAATGTTGTTTGCTTATGTTGTAGTTTAGAGTTATGATGTCAGCCAATATTAATGATGACTTTTATAAATCAATTTCCTGTAATTTCAGCATTATCTCAGAGTTCTTTTCTGTTATATTACAAAACTTTTTCTGTTATATTAAAAAATGTTTGAAAATTAGTAACATATTCCCCTGGTATACAACAGTATGTATCATGGATATATATGTTTGTTTATTAAATTTTTTTTCTTATTTATTCATTTTTATTTTATATTTTTGTTGTTAATAGTTTATGCTATACAGGGCACTGTTTCTTTTATATGGTTATATTAATAATTAAAATAATTAGCTAGGTAGGAATGTTTAAAAAACATATAAACAAAAAAAAGTAAAATTCTATTTTATTTCATTTCATGGCAGCCAGATAAGAGCCAAACTAGTTAATGCTACATTTTGCTACCAGAATCTTCGGATTTGAATCCTGCTGCTAGTATAGATAGTCATAGCAATGTGAAATTTGTGTTAAGCAGTAGCTCTCATTCTAATTAGCCCGTATATTGCAAAAAATTGACAAAGACACTCTAAAACAAACCATTTTAATGCCTTTAATGTATTATATTAGGAAGAGAAAATTTGCATCTTTACTTGAAGGCTCTTTATGGTCTCTACTTAAAGAATTTAACTTGATGCCAAGAAACACCCAATAGTAGATGATAGTTTAAGATAACTAAATAAAACAAGGTATAAAAATGTTCATTAGCAGTTCAAAATGAAAGTGATGTTTATTTATAGTAACTTTTATAGCAAAAAGTCAATTTTTACTTTGTTAAATTAATTTTATGATGTATTTATTTTTCCAGGCATGGAGAAGGAAAGCAAAACGACTTGCAATGAAAAATAGTAGTCATCTTATTAATACTGGACCCAATAGCAGCATGCAAAACAAAACAACTAATAGAAGTACAGTAAATATTTCGGAAGAGCTTCTGAAAAATTTAGCAGAAGGTACTGGCGTTCTGGGAACATCTCCTGTTGATGCTGCTGCTCATCTAAAGCTACTAGGAGATTCACTCACTGTTATTGGTCAAAGATTAATTGAGCATGAAGTAATATTTTTGAAATTCATTGCCTTATCAAATAATTTGTTTTTGAATTGGTAATTTAAAAATTATTTATATTATATGTGATATTTTTAATAGACTTTTCTGGTGTTTGCAATTCTTGTATTCTGAAATTTCATGTATTTTGCTCCATGCTTGCAATATTTTGAAAGCATTCTGGCATGATTTTAAGACAAATCCAAGCATATTAACAACCTTATGATCATTTGTGTATTGGCACTTGATATTCTAATGTTGCCTAATGTTACTAATTTCCAATGTTCCTAATGTTACTAATTTCTACTTTTTAGGGTCAACTAGCAGTTTCTGGTATCTACTCTGTTCTTTTAGATACCTTATTGTGTGCTATTGGACCATTGTTATGCTTAACTACCGAGATATCAGGGTTAGAACATTTGCAGACAGATGTTTTTAAGAAGACTCTAGATCACATAGCTTATTTTATGCCAGGTTTATAATTAACTCTTGTTTTGGAATCTAGTACATATGAAGCTGTTAATATTAACTGTGAAGATGTCCAAGGCATTAATTATTTGCGATGAAACTCCTAAAATTTATTGTACAGTTTATCAGAATTGTAGCAGACAATTGCTGTCAATGTATTGTACAGTTGTAGTTAAAGATTAATATGTTCGAACATAATTTTAATATTTGAAAAATTTTATTCTTGCTTTTATATATAATATACATTTCTGTTACAAAAATATTCCATGTAAGGAAACCTCTTTTATGTTAGATACATTCTGAAAAAAATTTACATCAAAAGAAAAAGGGAAGAAGCCTTAAATAGTAGAGAAAATGAATAGTAAATTCACCAGGATATGATTTTTGTTCACCCAACTTGGCATTTCATAGTAAAATGATTTTTTTTTTGTATGTGTGTATGTTTAGTTATCAGAAGTATCCAAAAACTGGTCTCAAACATTTGGTTAATGACATGTAACCTTGAAAATGATTTATAACTCATGATTTCATTTTGTTAAATGCAATTGTTGTTGTCTACTTTGACTGCAAATCACTTTTCTTTTTGCATAGACTGTTATGTAATTCATTAAATTCCCAGTAGGAAGTTTTAACACAACATCCTGACAGCAAAAATAGAATGCTCAGGAACATTTCAGAATACAGACAGCATAAAAATATTTATTTTAATAAATATGTATATTATATTTTATGTTATAGGGAAAATAAAGAATTTGATATAAATTGCAGAAGCATATCATTTTTACAGTAATCAAAAGCAGGAAGATTGTTAATATATTTTAAAGGAACCTAACCTAGACAATACATATTTTGAAGAAAAGTTAATATAAATAAATACATTCCATTCTTGTATATTGAATATTTGTATTTAGAATGGTCTGAATTTGTTTTAAATTTGAATTCCAAATTTTGTTACATATGCTTTTTAAGGTTATAGGAGAAATGACAAACAACTGTTGCTGTGCCGGGAGGTAATCCAGTTTTTGCTTCATGAGACTAGCCCATAATGTTTGAAGCTGATTTTGAGGCTTCTATTCCAAGAATGGGGTTTAAGTCAACAATTCTCTGCTTGTTTGATTATTGAATTAGATATATAGAAGAATTGAAACAAAGATACAAAACATTCTACAGAATAGTCTTGAATGATGGATATTCTCTTGAGGCTTAGATGAATAAATGTAAACAATTGCATAGAACGAACTTCACATAAAAGGAGTTTACGTATGTTCTGTTTAGTTTTTATACTTTTTCTTTCAGAATGCCTATGTATCTAATGATTCTTTATATCTTTGCTTATGTCAGGTTAACAATGCATAATCATTGAAGTCTAAATAACATAATGACATTAATTTACCAAAGAGTTTCATAATCACTCTGTATAGAAAAGTGAATGTACATTGATATATGTATGTATATATATATATATATATATATATATATATAATATGTATGTATATATATATATATATATATATATATATATATGTGTGTGTGTGTGTATATTTATATTTGTATATTTTGTTTGTGATACAAATCCACATGATTTAATCTAGAGTTACCAAAACTTGAACAGGCATTATTAAATCTTCTTCCATACTCCATATATATTACGTAAAACCTTCAATATAATGGATTTTAATGCTCTTGATTGCCAGTAGGTAACACTATTTAAACTCTTAAAAAAAAAAAAATCAGTATATCTCTACAAATAACAATTATCATGTAAACTATTTTATGTATTCTTAAGTACTTCCAAAGACCCTCAAATTAATATATTGTTTATTAAAATTAAGTAGAAGACTTGAAAGTTACAAATACTTTGAATAGAACATTGATGTGATTTATTTTCTGCAAATATGATTTAAAAAAACTTTCTGTGTATCTAACCATCACTTCAATATTTTAATATTTTTTATGATTATGGTACTACAGTTTAACATGTGGTTTAAAAATGTCAGTTAATGGTACAAAAATATTAATGTTTGAAATTTTACATATTAAGTTCCATGTTAATGACTGTACCTACAAGTTTTAGGGATCTGTCTATAATTTCTCCTATTGAAATTATACTTTTTCAAGTTGTTTAATAGCTTTTGATTTCTCTACAAGTTGGTATTAGTTTCAAGAAAAATCAATAAATTAATAAAAATTTCTAAATTTTGGCTAAATATTCCATTGATCTTTACTATGTAGATAAGCTGATTTTTCTCTTCAACTGGCATTTCAGTTTCATTGGACATTGTTTCCATCCTGGCTAGAATGGGACAGAATGGTAGAATTCCCTTTGTAAAGAGCACTGCTTCACTGAGCGAACATCTATTGAGGATGACAGCTTTCCAACAAATTGCAAGCATTATTACTTCTAATTAATAAGATTTATTATATTTACATTTTTATTGTAATGTATATTTACATTTAAAACATATTTTTTCAAAACTAACACTAGAATACAATATTTTCAAACATATACTTACCACATTTTTTAAATATGCAGAATAGGTTACATTTTATTCTATTGAATTTTTTATAACAACGAATTTTTTACTTTTTAAAAATAAAAGTTATTGACTGACATAAACAAATTATTTAAATTATCAGTTTAAAGATAAAAAAAAATTACATATATAACATTCCAAATGAGGTTTCCTTTGTATATGAAAAAATTTAAGACAATTGTAAACTGTGCATAATAACTGTAATAATTTTAAATTGATTTGCTTAAAAATGTACTACTTCATTAGAAATATATTTAGGATAAAGTGTTAAAATTTTTTACCTAAAAATAAAACTTAGTTCTAATCATTTAAGCTCAATATAAAGAGAAAAGAAAAAAATAAAATTGTGAATGTACTCATTTTATCAGAACCAAATGTTTCTAACAATTCTTTCAGTGCAGAATGATAGCTGAAACTTAAGTAAATACTTAAGTTTATACTTAGTTCATACTTTGAAACATAAGTTTTTACATTTTTTGTATAAGCTACAAGGTAAATAATTAATTTCATGTGCGTTTATGTTAGTAATGTACATAGAATGTTTGAAATAATCATTAACTGCAAAAGTATTTAACATTTTGGTTAGTAATTCATTTATTATTCATAATTTCATTGCAATAATTTATTGTTGTGTAATAATTATCTGCATTATGTAGGAAGATTTTATGAACAACTTTAAGATTTTGAACTTTTGCAACATTTCAAATGAATAATTTCTTGTAAGATCGACAAATATCTTTCCATCGAACAATGGCAACTGTGTACATAGTTTCTTCTTGTTAAATTAATAGAGGAATTTCTGGAATATACAACAAAAGTGGCAGATGGTATTTCAAGGTTTGTGTAAGTTTTATGGAAAATAGGATTGTGTTGAGCATTTGTAAGTGGCAATCTTTATGACACAAACAAGAAAGCTAGATTCGCATCGAAATATTAATTCAAGCTAAGTCTCTTTTGCTCTTTAACATCCTTTATGTATATTGTATAGTACTTATTGTAGATCGTGTGCGGACAACGTGCAAATTGGTCGCCCTTTTTTACAAACCCGATGCTTGGTTATACGTTGATTTATAGTTATTTGCCGTCCACTTTTGCACCATCCTGTCCTCCCCTAGGATTGGGCCTGCAATTTTTTTGTTTGTTTCTTTATGGTAAGAAGATTTTTTTTTTTAGAAAGAAATGTTCTGTTATTTTCAATTTTTTTTTTGCTTGTATCCAATGTAATTTAAATTTGAAAATAAAAATTCATTATTTAGAAAAAACCCTTAATAACTCAGACTGAAGGCTTGGCACAAAGCGATATTAGTAACGATATAGATTTTGGTAGTGCAAGCGAATAAAAGCAGCCAAGCAACGCTTTTCCTTCCGGTTTGATTTACAATTACTGAGATTTGGAACAGAGAATTATTTGTCTCTTCTAATAAAATATTGTCGCGTAGATGAGATGAACTGAACTTGGTGAATTGAATGATAAACGCTCAAGACCAGTTCAAGATTTTATTACTCCGCCACTGAAGGAAATCCTGCTTATATACACTTTTAGAACCTTCCACACTTGGAAGGCCCGCAGAAAATTAGCAGCTATAATTAACATAAATTTGCATAATCAAATTAAATTAACATAAATGAAATCAAAATTAAGATAAATTATTAAAGGCAGTTTGCCTCGCTTGTTTCCGAACCCGGAACCTCCAGTTCACGAGTCCGCCGCTTTACCGACTGCGCTACGGCATACTTGCTGAAAGGAAGGATTTTCGTTACATTACCCCCTTCTTAAGGAAGCAGCGTCCCGCTGCAGTCTTGTTTGGCTCCTTGTAACAGGTCTCCTGGAAGTAGGCATCTCCTCTTCATCCAATTGCAGAGGTGGAACGACTGCGCCAAAACGACATCTTTGCGCCATTCTGCTCCAAAACTATCATTTTTTAGGTAAATTGCGCGAGACTGCTCCAAAACAAAAAATTTTTTTGCTCCAAAAATCATTTTCTCATCTTTTGTAACAACGATCCCGCTAAGCAGAGTATCTTTCGTTTTCTTTCGCCAGCGTACAGTTTATAGTAATTTCCCGTTAAAGGAAAGAAAAGGGAAGGGGGACTTTGACATTGATTGGTGAGCAGTCGAAGGTGATGTAGGCTAATCATCAAAGAATAGTTGTGGGGGGGGGAAGAGGAGGAGGGAGTGCTCTTCTGTCCACAACAACTGACCTTGAGCGAGTTTCCAGAAACTGATACTGATAAGTACCGTAAGTGGCTGCTGCACGCTGGGAGGCGGAGGTGCGTCGGATTTGGAGCAAAATTTGTTAAAGGTCCAATTACAAAAAATAACGAACCAAGTTCCTCATTCAGGGATGATTCTAATATGAAAATTTTTGTGGGTTTGTTCAAAAAACAGATATTGTTAAACAGATTTTTTTTCGGAAATTAAAAAAAAAAATAAAATAAAGGTAGGGGCGATTTTTTTTAATTTCACATATATTTAAATTTTGACGATAATCTGAAAGATTTCTTCCCTTTCTCATTTTTTTACCTCTTTGCCGCGTCCACAATTTTATTCTGACAAAGAGCAGGAGAGAGCGTTATCAGTTGATTCTCGCGACACGTGCTTCAAAGTCAACAAGCCGTGTGACGAGGTATAAATGAAACATAGAATTTGTGTGGTTCTATTTATAATAGTACAGCTAAACCGTAATTGTAAGTTTTTAGTGAAAAACAACCGTTTTTTTTTTGGGATTTCGGTTCCGGAAAATGCGCACTTTTTAATGGACTAATACTGCGATCATAGTACGGGGCTCTCGGTAGAAGTATGTTTTCACAACCTACGTACTTTCTTTATACATAACCCCCGAAAGCACGTGCGTGTAGACCGATCTTAATACTGTTTTATATATCGATATTTTTTTAATATCGCGGTAACAGTATTAAAATTTCAATCCCTCCTATAGTTATTTCTAACGATACTTTATCTTATTGACTGTGTTTTTGTTCTATGGACAGTGTCTGTGAGAAAATGACACTGTTGCAAATAACTTACGGAATTTTGGATATGCACTGAAGTTAATTATTGTTGAAAAATCCGCAACTTTTTTTTGTTAAGTTTCGCATGTGTATTGAAGTTGATGACAAAATCGTTACTTTTAACGGCGATCCCGATAAAAGTCAGCCCTACAGCTGAATCGGTAGGACGCAGCCACGGGTTCGAATCCGTTCAGAATCGTAGTAATTAAGTAGTAAATTCCGATGTCTTTAGCCTTCGGGTAACATACTCTAGCTCTCTCAGACCAAACTAAATGGTTATAAATCTGTTAGTCTAAAGTAGAATTAGAACCCACTTGCTCAGATACCGAAAGAAAGCTCGTTCTATTCGATCATCGTCCTGAAATTTTACTATTTAAAAAAAAAAAAAATTTTTTTAATTGTTCACTTAAAATAGCCTTATACAGTGTATATGTTATTTAAATCATGCGTTTCTAGACATTGATTAAAATTAAATCTAATGATAATTATTGTATCTTTACAAACTATTAAGGTATAGAAATTCTACAGTCACAAAATTAAAAATTTGTTTATAGAAATGCCTTCTAAAAATTTGATATCTAAAATGCGCATTTATATTAGACTTAAAAAAAAATTAGGATATTTGAGAAACTTCTGATTTGAATCGCGTATTGAACATTTTTTTATTAGTAGACTCGAGTAATTGTTTATATTAGTAAAAATTGTTTAGCTTCTGGTATATTTCATACTTAGGTACTTGTTTTTGCATTATGTAAATCAAATAAATATTTTAAAATTATTCTTTACTTTTTGTTTTTCCTTCTTCATTTTTCTCCTTTTTCCCTCTATATTTAACTTCTGGGTCTGCTACTATTATAAAATTTTTTTTGAAATTGTCCATTTAAAAAAATTAAACTTATACTGTATTTTTAAGTATTAATTATAAATCAATGTAAGAAAAATTAATAGAATTTTACAAACTAGTTAATAACAAATTTTGTTGTTACAAAGTTTTCAAGTTCTGTTTAGAAGCGCATTTTTAAAGCTTTGCTATTTGAAACAACTTTTAAATTATTGATGTACTGGTGAAATCCCTATTTTAAGAAATCACCTTATAACAAACTTTTGATTTCATGATTTTCCTTTTGTTTACAATGCTAATTTATCCATAAATGGCGAATCTCCATTTTATACATTTATAGTGAATCTTAGGAATGAGGTAAAAGGATCCTTTCTTTCAGTCATTTACTAAGTTTTTATTAATTCATTTTTTATAAAAAAATTTTTTGCAGCTATGAAATCAGATTTAAATATGTTTCTAGATTAAAAGTAAAGTGCATGAAATTAATACATCTTGTCCACCCACTCAAGGAAAGAAAATGTTTTTTGCTGTACTGGACAAAGAAATTTCTTAAACTATCTTGATACTGGGATCACGTCTGTAGAAGATTATAAATTAATTCAGTATTAAAATAGTAAGCAATAACTAAAGACAAAACTGTTTTGAATTTGTCTACATTTTTGGTCATTCTAATATTCAATCATTCAGTTGTTTGGTTTTAGTCAATTAAAATCATTAAAGATACTATTTTTATAAATCTTATATAAGATAATATGTAATCTTATGTAAATCTTATACAAGTTGTAATTTTCTGAGATCTAGCATTTTTCTTAAAGGTTCAAATACAACAAACAATATGGTTCCTTAAAGTTTAATATCAATTAAATTTCAATTGTGTTGGTGAATTTTATTTTTTTTAATTAGGCACATTGAAGAAGCATCTCATTTGAATCTATTTTAAATATTTTTTTTACTAGGAAACTTGAGTAGTTGTTTATATTGATAAAAAGTTATATAGATACTTCCATATTTCATATTTAGGCACTTGTTTTTTCATTAAGTAAATCAGAACATTAATTTTTAATAATTATTTAACTTCCTCTTTTTTGCATTTTTCTCATTTTTTTCCCAAAATTTTGATTTCTTTGTTTGCATTGTATATTACTTTTAAAAATTGTATAAGAATGTGATACTTTAAAATCTTTATTAGTAGAAAAATTACATTAAAGAACCATGTTTTTAAGGAACAAAAAAAGTATTTAAATGTTGACTACTTTAACATTTGCAATCTGACATTGGTGGCTTAAGTAGGTAAATTATTACTATATCTTTTATAAGTGCTATATAACTACTAAAAACTACTTATATATACCATTTTTTACACATTAGCTCGAAAAATAAATACAATTTAAAATTTCTTTTTTTTTTATTAGAATAGCCTCATGAGATAGAAGTTTCATTAGCCCAAATTGATATTTATATTTTATTTATTGCATAATGTTTAAAAAAAATTAACCTCCATTTCGCCAACTGCTCCAAAAGCCTTAACTACATCTTCTCAAAATGCTCCAAAATCACTGACCATGTCTGCTCCAATTGCTCCAAAATGCGAAATTTACTGCTCCAAAATGCTGTTATTGCTGTTCCACCACTGCAATTGTCTTTTTGGATCAAGATAGGGTTTTAGTCTTAGTATATGAACGACATCTTGTGAACTTCGACGTCCTCTATTTTGTTCGACACTTTCTACTGCATATGTCACGTCAGACAGTCGTCGTGTTACTCGATAAGGTCCGAAGTATCGTCTCAGTAGCTTTTCGGATAATCCCACTTTCCGTACCGGAGTAAAGACCCATGCTAAGTCTCCGATATTGTAGCTAACAGGTCGATGCCTCTCGTCATATCGGTGTTTGTCTGCAGCTTGCGCTTCGCGGATATGGAGTTTTGCTAGCTGTCTAGCTTCCTCTGCCCTGGTAATGAGATGATGCGCATAACTTTCGTCAAAAGTTTCGGTATTAGATGGGAAAATTACGTCAAGAGGAGTCTGGATATCTCTACCATGGACGAGAAAGAATGGGTTAAATCCCGTACTATCTTGTTTTGCTGAATTGTATACAAAAGTCACGAACGGTAGTATGGTATCCCAATTCTTTTGCTCAACGTCTACGTACATAGATAGCATGTCAGCCAGTGTTTTGTTGAATCTTCTGTCAATCCATTGGTCTGTGGATGGTAGGCGGTCGTCAGAAGGCGTGACGTCTGGCATAACTGGTTAACGTTTTTAACAATATTGGCTAAAAAGTTACGTCCTCTATCGCTTATCATTTCCTTAGGAGCTCCGTGCTTCAGTACAATTTCTTCAACTATAAATTTAGCGATTTCAGTGGCCTCAGCAGTTGGTATTGCCTTTGTAACTGTGAATCTAGTTAAGTAATCTGTGCAAACGATAATCCACCGGTTGCCATTTCGGGTAACTGGAAAGCGTCCAAGTAAATCTACTCCAATTTTGGCAAAAGGTATGTCAGGGGGTTTTATCGACTGAAGCTGCCCCGGTGGGAGTTGTGCAGGGGATTTCCGTCTCTGGCATTCTAGGCAGTGTGAAACATATCGACGTATGCTCCCATATAGTCCTGGCCAAAAGTATTTTCTTCTTATCCTGTCGTAAGTTTTGGCAAAACCAAGATGACCGGCGGTTGGAGCATCATGGAGACTTCTTAAAATATCATTACGGAGTTTTTTTGGTACCACCAAGATCCACTGTTGTCCCATCGGATCGAAGTTCCTTTTGTAAAGTATACCATTTCTTATTTGATAATTTTGGTATGCCTCACCTCTGTTGAGGATTGTTATGATGGTCTTCAACTGTTTATCCTTTTGTTGTTCTTTTCCATAATCTTCGATAGTTGCGAAGGACGAGATTTCGTCATTGCTTTCAGTTATTGGTTCAATGAGGGGCTTCCTTGACAGAGAATCCGCATCCAAATGTTTACGGCCACTCTTATAGATAATATTTATGTCGTATTCTTGCAACATGAGAGCCCAACGCGCCAGTCTTCCCGACGGATCCTTAACGTTCGCCAACCAACATAAAGAATGGTGATCAGTTACTACTGCAAAAGGTTTTCCATAGAGATACGGCCTGAATTTACCGATTGCCCAGATGACGGCAAGGCATTCTTTTTCTGTT
This sequence comes from Pardosa pseudoannulata, assembly GCA_032207245.1. Classification (NCBI taxonomy): domain Eukaryota; kingdom Metazoa; phylum Arthropoda; class Arachnida; order Araneae; family Lycosidae; genus Pardosa; species Pardosa pseudoannulata. The sequence continues at coordinate 3,433,264 of CM063502.1, read as the reverse complement.
GTGGAATAGTTTCTTTCAGCTGAAGTAAGGGACCTTGATACGTAGGCTATTGGTCTTTCTTTATTATCCTGGATTTGTACCAGAACTGCTCCGATGCCATGGCCGCTAGCATCTGAATGTATCCTTGTTTCCGAGTCTGGGAGAAAATGCCCTAGAACAGGGTCATTGGTCAATAACTTTTGGAGTGTTGAAAAAGATTCCATCTGAGGTGGGTTCCAAGAAAATTTTGTGTTTTTCTTCAATAAGTCATGCAGGGGTTTTGCGATCTCAGCAAAATTTTTGATGAATCGTCGATAGTATGAGCATAAACCCAGAAAACTTCGGACATCCGTGACATTTTCGGGGTAGGGAACTTTGCCACAGCCGCTGTTTTCTGTGGATCGAGATATATTCCATGTTGATCAACTAGGTGTCTGAGTATAGTTAGCTTCTTTTTCCCAAATGAACATTTGGCAGAATTTAATGTTAGTCCCGCTTCTTTAATGCATTTCAGGACTTTCCTCTAGCGTATTTGATGTTCTCCGAAGTTATGTGCGTACACAATGATATCGTCTAGATAACAAAGACAAATATTCCACTTTAGACCTCTTAGCACCGTGTCCATCATTCGTTCGAAAGTTGTGGGGGCATTACATAGCCCGAACGGCATGACTTTAAATTCGAAAAGACCATCTGAAGTCACAAAGGCTGTCTTTTCCCTGTCTTTGTCGTAAACCTCTATTTGCCAGTAGCCTGACTTTAGGTCCATCATAGAGAAAATTTTCGAACCCGCTAGACAGTCCAGGGCATCATCGATGCGAGGTAATGGATATACATCCTTTCTGGTTATCTTGTTCAATCTCCTATAATCAACACAAAAACGCCATTCACCATTTTTCTTCTTCACAAGCACGACTGGAGATGACCATGGGCTATCTGACGGCTGTATCACGTCTTCTCTTAGCATTCGCTGTACTTCTTCGGCAATCAAGCGTCTTTCGATGGCTGACACGGTAAGGTCGTTGCTTAATTGGGGCGCTGTCGCCTGTATTGATTTTGTGCCTCACTGAACTACATCGAGTTTTTCTAGAATTTCTCTTAAAATCAAAAATGTTACTAAATTCTTCTAATAGGTTCAATAGTTCGTCTTCTTCAGTGGTAGTTAGATCAGAATCGAGAATTTCTTTTAACTTTTCTCGAGTTACCCGTTTTCGGGACTTGTGTTCCTTGGGAGTTTCTTCCACTTTGTGACTCAGAGAGCAGATGGCGTTATTTTCGATTGTTGCGAAACAGCCTATATTCATCTCTTTCGGTATCAGTTGGGTTCATCGGGAAAAGTTCGTTACCATTCTCAATGTCGACAATTGAAGCTGAAACAGATAACTCTTTTTCGTACTTCAGAACTTCGCTACCAACAATCATAGCTCCATTTGCTTCTTGCACTGATGAATTCAAAGCAGATATTTGTCTTGTAGAGTTAGCTTCAATTAAGTAATTCGATGCGGCGATTAGAGACCAATTTGATTCAGTTGAGACTGTGTTGTATGGAAGGATTTCGGCAAGTTGGAGCTCTTGATTTCCACAATCGATAACGTCATCGGTGGCACGGAAAAAGTCCCAGCCAAGTATCATTTGATGACTACACTGCGGAAAAACGAGAAATCCAAACGGCTGCACAGTCCCGTTCAAGTCTATTTTTAATACACAGCGTCCAGAGGCGGCTACAGTTTTCCCACTAGCAGTTTTCAGTATAGGTCCATTCTCAATAAACATAGGAGTATTCAATTGTCGGCGTAATTCTTCGGATATGACAGACTAATCGGCACCAGAATCAACGAGAGCTTTTATACACTGTCCATTCGCGGTGATACAGGTGGTGTTCGCTTTTAACTTGGCTGTGGTGTACGTCGGAGGATTTTCTTTCACTGCGGCCTTACCTCCTGCACAGGTCACCCGAGTTAGTTTTCCTCACTCCTGCGACTCGGCGACAGACTGGGCCTTCGGTATGATGATCTAAAGCGGCGATTCGGCGAACGACCTCGATTTGGGCTTGGCGACTGGGATCTAGCGGCTGATCGGTTGCTTTCTTCGGCGGCGCGACTGCTATTGTAATTTGAGGGGCTTCACGTCCAAAGTTTCGACGGTAATCATCGAAAATAGCCTTTCGATCTTTGCAGTATCTTACAACATGTCCAGGTCGACCACAGTGAAAGCAGACGGGTCGATTATCTGTGGTACGCCATACGTCGGTCTTCCTATGTTTTTCGTACGTTACATGTCGAAACTGGTCCCGTGTAGTCTCCGGTCTCCTATACGGCGGCTGGATGCGGCGCTTGGGTATCGAGATGGGTTTCTGGAAGCCTGCGTGAGAAATAGGATTTAGAGATCTTCCCACTTCTTCTCGGACAATGGCTTCAATGGATTGTAGTCCTATTTCCTGCTCCTCTGTTTGCGACGAGGTGAGGGTTTGTATTTCTTCACGAACGATTTTCCTGATTAAGGACGTCAAATCAAGGTCCGATGAATCGATGGAGGCTATTGGTACGACATTAGGTAATCTTGTAAACTTTTGATGCCTAATCCGTTTCTGATTAATTTCTTCAATATGCTGGCACCATTTAATAAAATCGGCTACAGTCTTAATTTATTTTGTTAATAGTGCCTGATAAATGTCCTCGGCTACCCCTCTCATAAGATGAGATATCTTGTTGTCCTCTGACATGCTAGGGTCTGCTTGTTGGCAAAGTCTCAAAACCTCCTGAATGTATGATTGGGTAGATTCACCAAATTCCTGGGCACGACTTTTGAGTCTATCATTGGCTTGCCTTATATACAACTCCTCGTTGCCGAAAGTATTTTTTAATTCATCTTCAAATTTCTTCCATGATAGCAACATGTCCTCATTATTCTCAAACCATTTCTTCGCCGTTCCGTCTAGGAAGAAATACACATTTGCTAAATTCAGGGTATCATCCCATTGATTGAATTTTGATACCCGAAGATATTTCCTCAACCACTCTGTTGGATCCTGTCCGGGCTCACCTTTAAAGATAGTCGGTTTTCTTGGCTCCCTAATCATGGTTGGAGTAACAAGGATCGGTGAGTACTTAAATTCCGGCTCCGTCATTTTCCTCGCCTTTACTTGTCTCGCCTTGCCTTCGTAAAGTCCGTGTTCCGGGAGCAGGTTTTGGAGTCGACGGTTTCTTCCAGACTGATTGCAATTCGATCTTTACCTGGAGCCTCCACCAAACTGTCGCGTAGATGAGATGAACTGAACTTGGTGAATTGAATGATAAACGCCCAAGACCAGTTCAAAATTTTATTACCCCGCAACTGAAGGAAATCCTGCTTATATACTAGAACCTTCCAGACTTGGAAGGCCTGCAGAAAATTAGTAACTATAATTAACATAAATTTGCATAATCAAATTAAATTAACATAAATGAAATCCAAATTAAAATCAATTTTTAAAGGCAGCTTGCCTCGCTTGTTTCCGAACCCGGAACCTCCCGTTCACGAGTCCGCCGCTTTACCGACTGCGCCACGGCGTCCTTGCTGAAAGGAAGGATTTTCGCTACAATATAGTTTATATTATTTATGAATAATGTAATTTTCGATTCGTGAAAATTTTTTATAATTAGTTCAGTAGTTCCAGAAATTACCTGCTTTATAAAATTTTATCTCCGCAATTTGTACTAATATTATATATTAGTATAGATTGCAACATTTTTTGCAAAGTCGTTAATTATAAAAATAAATTTAAGACTTTCTTTAATAAGTTACACTTCTCCGTTTTAGTCCCGATAAAAGCGATTTATAACGTTCCCGTTTTCTTGCAACACTAAAAATTAATAAAAATGTCCCGAAAGACACCAGAGTCCCCAAATTGTCTTTTGAATAAATAGAAAGATCCGAGACATTTTTAAAAACTCTGTAGGTCTAAATATTTCAAACTTCCAAATAATTGTATGCAAATTCGTCCGACAAAAATTCTAAGTCCCAGTTTCTAGATAGCTTTTTGCCCTGCTTGCCCGTGTGACAGACCTATGTGCCCGGTAACCCAACCACCGGGTCTGCTTGATATCCCGCTGTCCCTGTCACCGTTGCGACAAGCCCATGTTTCCAGTTGCCTAATCGCCAGAACTACGTGACTCCACGATGAACCTCTGCTTCTGCTTACCCTTCTGTCAGCTTGAGAGCTTTCCCTATTTGAGTCACATCTGGCCATACTTTCCCTTCCTCCTATGCCTTACTTGTCCCTTCGCTGGGTTCGTGATCTTAATATTCCAACCACCAAATCTTCCTTCCACCCCACCAGCTTGTCTTCTTAAATGCTGACCCTTCTTTACCTTGCTGCCGCTCCTGCGAAGAACAGCAGCTCCGATTGCCCAACCATCGACCATGCCTTTCAGTCTCTTGCTTTATCATATCGCCCTGTTGCTTCTTTGAGAAAGTTTGTTCCCGCTTGTTCTCCTCCCACTCGGCACGCCTGACTACCCGTTCCTTAGACGAGTCCCCTTCAGATAGATTTACCATCTGGCTCTTTCTTGTATTAAATGGGCATTTGGGGCAGATGGCCTTATCCCCGATACGAAACGTAAAAAGGTTAGCAAGATGAAATTTGTGAGTAGAATTTGGAATAGAAATTTTGAGAATGAGTAAATTTTAAGGTGTCGGTCGTGATGGAGTAGACACAGTTATCGTAGGGCTGGAAGGGAGTCTTAAATCTGTAACGATACAAAAACAATACCCTGAAAAGGAAAATATTAGTAGAGACGGTTAGATACACTAATTGGAGTCTTTCGAAATTAAAAAAAAACACGGTTCGAAACATTGTCCGCTCCATATTATTAAAAATACACTTTAAATTTTTAAAAATTTGCTTTAGAATACAACAACACATTACATACTACATATAACATAAGAGGAAGGGATAAAGTAAAGAGCTGAAGGGAGTAATTAATGTAAGATTACTATTGTCAGCAAAGCATTGTCTCGAATCAATTCATTAGTTCAGATATTATTTCGTTTGGAAGACATCCGGCCCGTGCTCCCACTGGGTGCCCTGTACTGCCCATATTCCCATTGACCAGTCTCTGCGTTGTCCAATAACCTTATTTTCCTGATCCTGTTTGCCTCCGATTGGCCATCCGCCGGGCCTGTCTGTCCCCTACGTCTTCTTAACTGTTTGTCTGACTTCGCGTGTTTCTCTCCATCGCCTGCCTCTGGTGGTGCGTGAGGAGCTCGTGCTTCCCTTCCTCCACACTAGCGTGACATACTCTTCAGTAGGTTTACTTGCCTTCCTACGCCTGCAATGGCCCGTGTTCCACGCTGCCGGCCAGCTTGATTTTCTTCTGGCTGAACAATTTTTTATTTTTTTATGACCGCATCAATATTTGTTGTTGCGAGCTTATTTATATTTTCATATGTAAGATGTTTAATGGGGTCTCTGTATTTTCTAATTTGGTATATTTCATGGCGGAGGACGTAAAATTGCAATTGAACTTTCCTCCAGCATAGAAATATTTTCTACTACCAAACCTCGTATTAGGGAATATTTTTCTTTATCCAAAAGTTTGAAGGGCTCTAATCCTGATGCTGCTCTAGATAAAATAAATGTGTTGGCATTTTAAATGTCGTATAATTCTTTTGCTACAAATGGTATAACAATACCATTTGTAGCAAAAAGTTTAGTGCTGGAACCGACAGAGCTACGATTTAAACGCCAACAAGGAAAAACAGACACTGGTGCCCCGTTATCTATTAGGTATTTAGTATTAGTTTTTAAGTCTTTTACAAATAAGCGAGTAATATTAAGGCATCTATCAGCCGTCGCCAAAACTTAACGAACTTACTGGGATTTTGTTAGGTTTCGCGGTGGATTACATTTAGTCGCTTTGTTTTTAAATTCGCTATCTTTTCCCATGAGTGCAGGACTTCAAGAGCCTAGCCAGGTTTAAACTACTGTTTCTTTGCTTATATAATATTTCAACATCTAATCTTTTCAAGTATTTCAAAAATTGAATCGTTGGTAACTGTAGATACAGATTTTACAGAAGGCGCCAAATCAGCAATAACAGCTGTAACAAGGAGTAAGTAAATAAATCAAATACACTGGTTCGTTTAAAACTTATTTTTATTTATGGACTGTATTGTAAAGAGGAGAAGATGCATGGGACGTCTTACTCCTATTGAATTCTCCCCGACAATCGGATTGTCCTCTCCTCCCACTGGGTGCCCTGTACAGATTATCAAGGGGTATTTAACACTTCCCACTCATTGAAATTACATAATTTTAATACATTTATTCATAAGACATTGTTAATATAAGAGCAATACAAAATTAATAAATGAAGGAAAAGTAGGAACACAATAATTGAAAAATAAACTATTTAAAAGTGGGAGATTCAGTCTGCCTCCAATTCCAGTAATTCTTCGTCATCTAGGAAATAATTCAGTGCAGCTAATTTGCTACTACCTAGGAAGGCTCACCCTTGTCAATTTTCCTTATTACTGCAAAACACTCACTTTTTTTGGACAAATCTTGTTACCTCTACCTCTGCAGCTTCTATTTCTCTAAGTTTCATGTCACCCTTTCTTTTCTCACTAGGCTGTCTCGCTTTGTACACGAACCTGAAAACATAACTTAAAATACAAAGTATTGTAGCACAATAGCTATTGATATGAAGAATTTAAAGCAAAAGAGCATTTCACTAAATGTTGGGGCTATTAAGGATACAAACAGTTTTTTCTGATTTAGAGACAATAGTCCTTTTCAGGAACTGTTGCGGGCGTTTCCCATCTCAAGTTCATTTTGTTTAAAAATGTTGGTCCAGTCCACCACTTCTCGCTTTCCAAGAGAACTTCATTAATTCCTCGAGTAAGGATGTCCGCTGGATTGTTTTTGCCTGCACAATGGAACCACGAATCTGGTGAGGTTTTCGACTATAGAGCTCTAAGCCGTTTAGTTTATATTTCGATTCTATCTTCAATAGAAAATCTATGAAATGTTTTGCACTTATAAATTGGATGATTGGATTTACAAACTGGGCAGATGAATTTGAGATTATTTGCAATGTAACTCTTAGGAATGTTAATTTTAGATGAAGATTCCTGTTTCGGTTTGGGGAAAACGTGTTGGATATTTTCAAGAACTTGGCTTCTTTTCTGTAAAATATCAATAAACTCGACCCAGCCTGGTAATTCCGTAGATTTTAACGACATTTCATACTGCTTACGGATTTCGCGATCTAATTTTGAAGTAAGGACGTTAAGGAGTATAAGATCGCCGAGCGGTCGCGATGTACCAGTTCTTTGTCTTTTTACACTCTATTTTTTTATAGTCATTTCGATAAGACATAGCATAGGTTCAGATGAATAATGCAGCTTGATGACGCAAAACGAGACTTCCGTTTATGTTTTAAGTATTTAAAAATGCTGATTGATTTACAAAACCATGGAAATTACGTTGTGACTGCTACTTTCATCCAATACAAAAAATGTATCTACTCCGACACAGTTGGAGGATATATCTTAAAAAGAAACTACCTATTCGTGTCTCATAGTTCAGAAGAGGGTGTCTAACTCTTCTTCTTTGCCCATCAGGAAACTTTGGTTTTAGGGGAGATCATCCGTTCCCCTTTGATCTTTGTCGGGTTACCGAAGAGCCCTTAGCACCTGGCCGACATGATTTCACAAAGCTTGTTTCCTTTCTTTGTCGGTGCGTTCACAAACACATTTCTAAAGTTCGGATGTCAAGAAGACCAACAATAATGCCGTTTTCAACTGTTCGGCGTTTTACAATGCCCTATAGTTCGCTTTTTCAAGCACTCGTCTTAAACTCCGACAGAGACGGACGCGACACTTACAGTAAGAATTAACTCTGTTAATTTATTAAAATTAATTTTAAGAGTTTTGATAATCGTAAATGTTTTAAAATAGTGTCAATTAAGTTATGAAGTTTCTTTTCGGATTCTACATTATTTTTTCTTAAATTTAAAATTCCATTTATATGGTTGTCAACTGTTAAGCGTTTTTTTTTTTTCATAACGTTTTTCTGGTTCTTTAAATAATGACTCGAAGGTATCGTCAGCTGTTTGAATAGATTTTGCTTCTTCTTCGAAAGCAGTTCTCAATATAATTTCTGCTAATTAAAGTTACATTCTCGACAATTATAGCTTAAAATTGAGTTTTAAAATTATTCTATTCCTCGTAACGGCCACTGCAGAGGGATTTCTGGTAATTTTATCGACTAATGTTATTCTCTATATCACTTTTTTTTGACTTAGAAAGGATGTATTTAAATCATCTAAGGTGTCTTCTAAATCAGCAAATTGACCCAAGTTGTTTCTAAGATTGATGGAAATGTATCCACTTGAAAGTTCTTGAAGTGAATCCTTTATCAAAGAGATCTTTGTAAAGTACAGTTCAAGCACAATAATTGAGTGCTCTCGAGTTACATTGAGATCTTCAAGTGAACTTTTCAAACGATTAATTTTAATTTTAAAAGTACAGCTAGTGCAGTTTAGACTAACTAAATAATATTTATCCTCCTGGTCTACCGGACCATAAAATGTAGCAAGGAAGAGCATAATAAGTAAGTAAAACATTTAAACTTAACAAAAAAATAGTTTATTAATGGACTGCATTGTAAGTAGGAGCAGACAGAATAGGAGTAACTATTGCCAAGGCAGCAATTCCCCCCGACAATCGGGCAACACCCTCTCCCCACATTGGGTTCGAGGAGTTCCGTCTACAGATTATCAAGGGGGATAGCAGCTAAACCAAATAGGGACTTGACGACACAATCTGCTGCAGTCTCTGGAACCAGATAATTTTCAAAGTAGCACCCGAAATTTAATATTTGACTAAATCGGACATTTCCTAGTGAAAACGAGAGAGAATTTTATCGTTCAACGGCAAATCTAACAAAAAGGATCTTACTTTTGCATTATCCGGTTAGGTAAAATAGCTTATCAGTCTTGCTTTTCTTGTGTTATAAGGTTTTATTTCATTTTTTTTTTGCATAAATTTAGCCGCAGCTTTCACCCAAATCAGAAACCCTGGTATAAATGTAAAAAAAAATATATATTTAAAAAAATAGTTTTCTACATTTTAAATCTGTGAAATTAGAAATTATGTCTTCAACTGTTAACAATATTTCATTTTCAATGCTCTTCAAGCTTAAATTATTCAAACATGATTGAGTCATGGGTATAATTTTATGTAAAGAAGAAATTAAAATTCTTTATTTTTTTTTTAGCAAAATTCTTCCTTAGGTGTTATAATTACTGCTTTACAGAAAAATATATATTTGGAACATTATATTCTTTATAGAAAGAGATAAAAAGCAGTTCAATGTATCATACCCATTTCTGTAGAATGGACGTACTTTGAGTTTGATATCGTTCATTCTGATTTGTCCTGAAACTGGAATAATTAAAATACATTTTAAAAGTAATTGTTGGGGGTTTAAAATAGGAACCCACAACATTGTTTTTATCTATATATTAAATAGACAGGATATAAGTACTCGTACAAATGGTAATCCGAAACAAATATATAAGCCTGGAAACGCATGGTAGACAACCATAATAAATAATGGAGTCTTGCCAGTTAGAAATCCGAGTTTTTATTAGAATAACAATTGACGATTCAGATCATCTTATTGAGAATGAGACGACACTCTGGGCCGGACTTTAAAACGTCCCTGGTAGTTAGTTTATATGTTAGGCATTTGTAGCTCATATGGTATTTTTGATACGTAGATTACTTATTATTTTTTAAGAATTGGAGGTATACATTACTTATTTTGAAAGAAAATTGTTTTTATTTATGTTTAGGAAGACAGCAAAATCTGCTTCTCGTTAAACATAATGAAAATTATTTAAGTTTCGATTTCACTAGGACTAAAATTGTGAAAATTCTTTGTCGCTATGTCAATATGAGAGTGTTAAATAGCAAATGATTCTTTGATTCTTAGTATTTTTTGTCTCACAGATTTTTATAATATTTTGATTAAATTGGAACATGTTAATCTGTATATAGTGGGTCTACACTTATTTGTGAAATTTTAAATGCTGTCCGACTTGAAAAAAGGTTTCCAAACCATTGTTCATTGACGGGCTATTGCTTCAGCCTTATAAATTTTACAATCGTCCAAATCTCATCTAAAATGGTTTCGTATATATTTTGAAATGGGAATGATGCGGTAAAACCGTTGTTGCTAGAATTAACATAATGACAGGGCAGGCCCTAGCGGTTTTGCATATCTAAAATAAGTCTCTCTTCCCCCGCTTAAATCTATAAAATAAATGGAAGGTTGAAGCTATAGAAATGTATAGTAGTTTCGCCGCCTCCCTTGGACTATTTTGTAACCAATACACGAAGTCTTTTCAAGATCAAGTATCGGATCAAGTGTTGGTTATCAAAATAAACATTTCATTTTAATAAAAGTAGGCTTTAATTCCATTAGCGCAAGTCTGAATGATAGAGAATAATATTTGAAATTTTTATCACTCAACTTGTTGATTGAGATCTTACTTGTCTTAACACTTTCTTGTTGGTATAATTGTTCTCAACAGATGGCGTAACTGCCCTTTTCATATATTAAAATGTATAGACGGAATTTTTCGGGATTTAAGAGGTATGATACCTTTGAAAGAAGCATTCTTGTAAGAACAAGTTTCAGAATGCTTAATAAAATATAAAAAAAATGTGTCAGATGTTTCAACTCTTAGAAATTATCTCTCTTAGTTTATTATAATAAAAATATTGAGCAACATAAACAAAAAATTATATTAAAATCCTTCAGTTTTTAAAAAAAACTTTCTACTTATTAAGAAAGCCAATTTTTTTCTATGTGCATAAAATGAATTAATATTTAGATTATTTTTAATGACTAATTATAAATCCTCCATTCTTCTTTTCTTCATTCTTGCATGCGTTTTTGAACTTCATTTATTTCTGTACTATTAATTCAATATAGAACATTGTTTTGAAATAGCTTTACATTAATTTGCGATCCATAGTACAAGATTTTTTTTTGTAATTCTATATTAACCGTGCATTTTTTCAGAACAATAAATTCAGACTGATTATTTCATAAGAATTGAAACAGCTCTTAAATGCCTCAAGTTTTTGTCTAAATGTTTAAAACTTTTTCAAAAACTTCTGATCGGTCCAAACATACATACACATGTTCAGCATGCACAAGACCCTCATACAAACTTTACTAAAATCGAGTCTAAACTTTTTTTTTTTTTTTTTTTTTTTTTATAAATTAATGGTTAGTTAATTAAAAGGAATCTCAATCGCCTAGCGATCTAGCTAAAAGATAGTTTACAGATTTTTGAAGTTGGAGCGAAGGTAAATGACAACCGACCCAATTTTTGAGTATTCGATTTTAGAATTTTATCATTTGAAACGACATTTTGCGGTTTTTCTCTCAGAGGAATTTTCTTTTTTCGAAATCATGGAAAATAGCCTTAAATTGTAAAGCTTCACTTTTAGTAGTTTGTTTAGATGAGATCCTCTTTTCACATGTGGAGATGTTTCAACAGAAGGGCGGGTTGTCATATTGTTTCAATTTCACTGTGTAACAAATTTGTTTAATATATTCATCAACACATATTCTGTAAAAATGACTCGGTCTGGTTGTATTTTAAGAAGAACTATAAAACTAGTTTAGTGTTTCAATATTTCAGTGTGGTACTGATTTTTCTAAGATAAGTAGTTTCTTTTCTGAAAACTACAGTTATTTTTTGTTTTCGCTAAGGGATTAGTGCCGTCTAACATTTTTGACACGAGACAGAAATATTCTAAGGAGTATTAAGATTTAATAGTTTCAAAATTTCTTTCGTTCAAGTAATGCACAAATGGATGGGCAACATGGTCCGGGGTTCATTTCCCGATACTACCAGTAGCTGTTTGGAATAGGTCCCAGTCTCGAGGAGTATAAATGTACAAACCAAACCCGAATAACCTTTTGAGGCTAACACGAACAAAAGCCTACATGCTACAGATTGATACTTAAGAAAGCAATTGCAATCCGAAAAGAGTTCGGGTACTCTTTCTTAAAATATATTAAGCCAGAAGAAACCGTTTCCTTCTCTCATTTGCACTCTTCTTGCTGGTACCAGGTTTGACGAGATTATGTTTTTCTAATTTAATAAATTACATAGGAGCTTATCACAGGGAGTTATGGAAATTCAGGCCTAGAAAAGCAAGGATTTTGGTTTGAGTGGCAGTTGAGAAAGAGAACAAGTTTTCAGAGCTCTAAGGCTTATTACGTAGATTTATACATATGCTGAGGATTTAGTTTGGTTTGGTGAGTTACCGTCTCCCTTTTATTTTGCTACACGAGAGCTGATAATACTGGGACCTACAGTTTAAAGCTGATTTCGAACTCGTGGACTCCGCTACAGAAAGACAGGGCACTACCTATTAGGCCTTAAATATGCTTAAGTAATTTATTTTTAGCCCAATTTTTAAAGCTTTTGAGTCATTAGAAAGCTTTTTAATAATGAATAGAAACTGCATATTATACAATATTTCTATGAATGATAATTTGCTGCTATAATATAGAGTTTATTATTTCAAAGTACTTAGTATCTTATCGGGGTCTGTTGCTCTTCAACTTGTAAGAGGGGCTCAGTTATCAACTTTCGGATAGTTCGTAAATAAGCTACTGTAGAACGACACTTTAAAACACTCCAAATGAATGTACTAGTCCTATTTCCTGAACTTCACCATGCGGCTGAGGCTTGAAATGGTGCATAACCTATGCATACGCATATAAAACATACTGCTAAAAGATCAAGACTGAATTTTTATTATTAGCAGCACAGAAAAATACAAAGCTAAACAATAACAAGAAAAAATATAATTCAACACTATCCTTGTGCTTTCCAATTTCGATTAGTAGATATTGCATCAAAAGGAAAGTTCCAGTACAATGTTACATTTTCCAATTTATTCTAAAATATTAAACCGATTACTACTGAGCAAAAGGAACAGATATAAAAGTATCTAAGCTTCGGACATTGAGAAAGATGTCTGAAGCAAAACCAAATACCAGTCATTATTCGCACTCCTCTTCGAATTTGTTGTTTCTTTTTCTGGTAAGTTTAACATTTTTTTTCCGTTCTTACAGTTTTCCAATCTCCGTAAAGAATTTTACCTCTAGCGATGGGTTTCATATTAACATAATCGTTCTTCTCTGAATATTTAAAATATTTCCTGCACTGAGGAAGGGGATTTTTTTAAGGGTTTATACAATTTCGTAGCTTAGAAAATAGTTGTAGCAATGCTTTTTTGTAACTCAAAGGTTTAATAAATCAGTTTCTTAGCTCTAGGTAAACATCCTTCGACTTTCTGAGCTTTCTTGGCTCGAGATAAGCATCTTTTGACTATCCGATATTTCTTGGCTTGAAATAAACATTTGGCTATCAGAAAATTCTTGACTCGAGGTAAGCATTCTTTGACTATCCGAAATTTCTTGGCTCGAGGTAAGCATTCTTTGACTATCCGAAATTTCCTCTTGACTAGAAATAAACATTCTTTGACTATCAAAACTTTCTTGGCTCGAGGTAAGCATTCTTTGGCTATCCGAAACTTCTTGGCTCGAGGTAAGCATTCTTTGACTATCCGAAATTTCCTCTTGACTAGAAATAAACATTCTTTGACTATCAAAACTTTCTTGGCTCGAAATAATCATTCTATGACTATTTGATATGTCTTGGCTCGAAGTATGCATTGTTTGACTATTTATAATTCCTTGGCTTGAAGTACTCATTATTTCCCAGTCAATATGAGAAAAAGTCAAAAGGGGAGCTTCGGTAGAGCTTACAGAGTCTGGAGAAGAATTGCTACTAAATCCTGGGTTTTTCTCATTCGAGAAGTTACAAATTTCGCTCCATGAGAAAAGAGTGTCGTCATCGGAAAAAAAGTCCCAATCCGATAAGCAGATATCGTTGTCCACCATATTAGAGTCAGATTCGGCAAGAAATCAATTGCTCTGAAACGAAATATTGTTTCAAGTGACAGTTATAATAGAATCAGCAGAAAGATAATTTTATGTCGCATAATTTCACTTTTGTGCAAATTGAGAAAGAAAACAAAATTATTGACATTCCAGAGTATTTCAAACAATCATATGATGCGCAACTTTTACAAGATTGCATATAATTTCTGATAATTAGGGCACGCTAACGTCTTCAAGCCGATTTTAAGAATCGGACTGCTGAAACGAATAATTATTTATGGAGTTCACATCTTCGGAGTAGTAGGTTTAACCGACCATAAATTTGGCAACTCTTTATAAAATTTGGAAGTTTATTTCAACTTGTATAAAGTTACAAAATAACGTATCCTTGTTAAGAAAAATAGTATGAAACAAAGGATATATTAAAAAAAAGTCTGCTTTGGGCACTAAGTCGGAAAACTTGTTTATGTTATCAATGAAGTGTCTCGTTTGTGGGTATGAAAAAACTGTTTTCTATCAGCTTTACTTAATTTTAAACTTTAATTATATTACCTATTTAGTTTTTTTATACCTCTGCTTTCTCTTAAGTAATACAGGTTTTAAGTAGTGAAGATTTTGCCTAATTTCATACCGTTTTTTTAAATTGCCGATCGTTGTCTTTATTCAGCATAACTTAAACATACTAATCGTCTTTACTGTCACTGTCCTAATAATTTGGAGCCTATCCCAAACATGGAGTACCTTTGCAACCACAGACAGGTGGAAACAAGGTAGCTTGTGAAATCTAGAAGCAGGGAATGAAACGTCATCACCTCCTAAAAATGATAGGGAGTTTTTAGGGGGTAATGCATCAGTGAGAGTAGAATATGTCGGTCCAGTGATAGATATATAGCACTTTCGAACTAGTAAATAGGAGTATTTCATTTTGGTTCAGTCTATTACAGTGATTTGAGAACGAGACACATCTGCATTCTGAATATAGTGTTCAAGCACATCGTCAATAAAATGCAAAAATTCAACGAGGGACATTTTGGTTAACAATATTATATGTTGAAGTAACAATCTTATGATTTTTTAAATTAGATTATAGAGTTTAGGTTTGTAATTGTTACACATATGTCATTTAAAGACTAAATAGGTAAGCGTGTTAATCAAAATTATTCATACATGAAAGGAATAGTTTCGAAACAATCTTTATACTGTCCATGTTATCAAAATGCATGTATGTATTAATTAATCCCTGAATCTCACTGGCCGTGCTTTGAGTCAGAAAGACGTTTGAGTAGGGAAAGTGTATTCTCATGTAAAAAAAAGTAAACCGCAGTGCTTCAAACTTAATCCAACTAATAAGTCGTTTTAAAGAAGTCTAAATTAGTATTTAAAGAAATATTTCGGTTTTTAAATTAAACGGTTGTTGTATACAGCTGCATTCTTGAAAGCGAAAGTTAATAGCCTGTAATTAAAAGCTGAAGTTTTGTTATCAAGTGTACAATTCGGTCGTAAAAATCTTCATTTCGTAAGAGACCTGAAAAATAACAAAGTTCTGTTAAAGATTTTTTTCTTATGAGAAATAAAGATAGGCATCTCGAAATTAACATTTCCAATTTCCCGATTATTTTACTTTACTGAAATTTTATTTTGTCGGACATCTATATTTTAAACCTTCAAAATCATTATCCAATCTAATAATTTTGGTTTCGTATTAATACTTGAAAATTTTTCACGTGCATTACTTTTCTCTCAGTCTGGGTCACATTTCATATTAATGCGTTTATCGTACAAAAGCATGCATGCATTTTCGATATTTTATATATTTTACAGTTGGAAGGTTTAATATTGTGAAACAAGAAAATTGCTAAAATACTATAATATGAAATAATTGTCTTTCATAAATTAACGCAAGTAGAAAAAAATGAAAATAATTGCTATACTGTAATAAAATTATACAATGCAGCAGGAACATTTTTAATTAATGTTGTCGGAGGACTCCACTTTACGAAAATGTTTTATTTTTATCAAAAACCCTTTTGATGTAGATTTTAGTACCTTATACGTTATATGTAAGCGGCCATTGTAAGAATGCAGTTAAGATTTTGAAAATCTGAGACTTCAAAATCGCTAATGTTGAACTTAGTACAAGTGTCCAACTTTAAAATCTCTGTAAGGTTTGTTTTCCTGTGCTATCACCAAGATGGTAACAACATTTTGAGTTACTCAGTTTCAAACTTTAGCATTATTTGAAAGCAAAACTGTTAGAACTGGTCAATAATAATAATAAATTAAGTGGATGACCCGCTTTTATCTAAAACACACACTTTGGTATGAAACACTAATACTGGCTAACGATTATGTTGGTTCTGCTCAGAACGAGTTGTTTTGAAGATCAAGTGAATTCATATAGACTACTGTTACAAACATGGAAAGAAAGGGACTTCAAAATTTCTTTTCATTGTGATTTTTTTATAAAGTTTGAATCGAGCATTCACCAAACACTTTGGTAAATTTGAAACTTACAACTACTAATGATATAATAGATTAAATTGACACTTACTATTGTAGCTTCTAAAATCAGAGTAAATATCGTAACTCCAATAAAGAATAGTGTTAGAAACAAAATTATATTTACAATTTATTAACAATCACTACTACGAAATCCAATGATTTTATCCACTTGCACATGTAATATTGCTGTTACATTTTGAGTTTGAATATAATGTCGTTTTGCATATCTGGTTTCTGAGGCAACAAAGAAAAAAGTATCTTTAAACTATTTCCGAAGCCTGGAACATTTCTATGATACAATTAATTTAAACAGCAGTGAAATGATCGGTTTGGCTCGACGCCAAGAATAAGTGCGTTTACCTTTTAGAAGCGAAAGGACAAAACTTCGATTTTAATGTAAGATCGATATTTGATCATTTTTTTCTCAATAAATAAATAAAATAAAATGTTAACAACTAATGTTTCCCTATATTTTTAGATTATATGACACGCAAACATTAATGCTCTTTGAAAATAATTTTGGCTTGGCTCCTATTTTGGTAAGTCCAAAATCTGAGTCATTTACTTTTCCTTCCTACATTACCATAGCTCTAACTTTACTGACAGGGAAGGGATCACATCCAAAGAAGGAAACTTTATGAGAAATATAAGCAAAGATATCTTGAGGAGGACATAATTTAATTTACGAGGTATCTTTCAGAATAATCGTCAGAACCCCACAACAATCTAGGGATTCCGTTGCACACATAGTATTTAAGCACTCACCCATCGAATCCAAAAACTTGCTCTAACGTCTTTAACCACTGGAAACTCAAAATGGCATTCCCACGAACAGAACCATGCATCATTTCTGCCTGAAGAATTCTGACGCTTCAAAACAATGTCGAATGTGTCTAATAGGTATTCGTGTTGGATTCTTCTGCAGATTTTTTTCTCGTAATAGGAACACATCGTACGTTACATTTCATTTTACAACGCGTTTTATTATTTGTCTCGGTTGAGAGTAAATTATTGTTCACCAAAATACTGAATGCATGCAAACATGTCACCTTTATTAAATGAAATCTCCGGTTCTCCTATAAACAAATGGAAGCAAGCGGGAATACGAAAACAGAATTTTCGAAGGACTGTACCTCATTAGGATGGGACTTTCGTTCTCGTTTTGCAAGCGAAAAAAAAAATTAAAATTGAATATTTTCTAATCATCAAGAATGGAATTTGCTTTAATTACACAAATTAATACTTAAAATATATGGAAAGAAATCCAACACTTGGCTGGGGCTGGTTCCGCAAACTTAGGGCTCCTTTGGACAATTTTAAACTTTAGGGTCGCTAAAACAGAACTCACTTTGGAGTGAACAACATTTAAACCAATCCCTAAACGACGACATTATCTTACCAGAAAGCGAACGTAAAAATGGTCAATTCATTACGACTTGAAAATAAGCAGAAAGATTTTTTTCACTTATGATACTTGTGTAATTCAAAGGAAAAGTATAGTATTCAGGGTATAAAAAGTCAAGAATACTATACTTTTAATATAAATATATATAAATAACTGTTGTTAAAAAGCGTATTATTTTTCAATCTTATATTAACGATTTTCGAGCACTTTATAAAGGCAAAAATTTTAGCTAATACTAGTGTGGCATTAAACCTGTATTTAATAATAACAGTTGAACTTCTTGCAAAAGAAGTTGTAATGAAACACGGATAAATGGAATACTTCAATTTGTTGTAATGTTAGAAAAGTTCACTGCTAGAAGGGTTCTTCGTAGTAATTACAAATCGAATCTTCTACATCAGAAGAATACAACATATAACTTTACAATATAACATTTATACCAATCCCTAAACGACGAGATGAATTCTACATCTTACCAGAACGCGAACATAAATATGGCCTATTCATTACGCATGAAGTTTGGGGTTTGAAGTCCAACTTTGATTAGTTCAGTGAAAGGATGATGTCACGGATATTTTTCTTCTTAACTTAGGTAACTGTCACTTTCACTGACTATCATTACAGTCACGGGTTTTTTTTTTTTTTTTTTTTTTGAAACTTTTCTTCTTTATGAAAACGAGTGAAAAGATTACGTGTGTGTTAAAGAGGACGTTTATTAGATTGGACAATTTTGTGGAAGATAAGATTATGTTGCTCAGCTGGATTCCATTTTCTGCAGCCAAAAGGTATATAATCTTACTTCTGACATCTTTAGCAATAAATGAATTGCATTTTATATTATAGAATGATGTTTAGTGTTGAACTTAAAACCAGTAACTGGGCTATTCAAGATATAGAAAATCGAGAAAAGAAAGTTCTGTTCAATATAAATGTCGATATTTGTATCTTTACTTCTAAGCCCCTGTAATTTCAAAGTAAGAATTTTCATTGTCATTTTACATTGCAATCCTCATGGTCTTATTTTAGTTGAATGAGTGAAGCAGTTGAAATAAATTTATTATTTAAAGTTGCCACGAATCTCCAGTACTAAACATATGTCATCCTTTCAATAGCCAATATAATTTTTAAAAATTAATTACATTAAATATTTATAGACTTCTAAATGTAGTTGTCACTTAAATGAATGTTATAAGGCAAAAGCCCAGTCCAGTTTTTCAGATTTTGTTTCGAATCTTGTATAATGTTTTATCTTCTCTTTGGACACACGAGGCTCTGATTTAAGAACAGCTCCGATTTCAGATAAAAAAAATTCACGGACTATTTAAAATGACCCTGAAAAAACGTTCTAATCTAGATAACAAATTTAGCAACATGAAGGAAAATTGATTTGGATTAGATTCTTGGTATAGAAGTATTTTAGAATAATCTATCTGATTTTAGAGCCTATACGTATATCTGTGGCTATCGCCCTCCAATCAAGCTGATAAGTTTTCAAAATCGGCAATTAAATGCTATTATTAATATGATATATTTAAGTGACTTGAACAAAGATTGGAATTAATATAACATGCATTTCAAAGGTTGAAAGTTTTCAAACATACGTAATTTTGGGATGAAAAATGATTTTTTGTGACAATTCTAATGATTTTTATTTTAAAAATTCATGCACAACTAGATCCCTTTTTCTTCTGAAGACGACTGCATTAAAAAAATAAAAAAAATAGTGAAATGTTTTTATTAAAGGGTATTAGAAAATCGTGATGATTTGGCGGCGCGCATAACGTATTCGTTTATTGAAAGAAATAGAAATTTTGATAAAGTTTTATGACTTTGTTGTTCATGTTCAGATTTTTTTTTTTTTTTTTTTTTTTTTTTTTTTTTTTTTTTTTTTTTTTTTTCTTTATTTTTTAATTTTTTTTTTTTTGATTTTTTTTTTTTTTTTTTTTTTTTTTTTTATTTTTTTATTTTTTTTTTTTTTTTTTGTAATTGATGTTGTGGGTTATGTAGACTATTTTGGTACAATTATAAATGCAATCGGAAAAGTAAATATGGCAGGATAGACTGTGAAAACAAGGAAACCAATATTTTTAAAACTAATCTTAAAACTTCGTGAAACTGCATGAAATTTTAGTTAATCTATAAACTAAGATGAATCGTGCAAAAAAATAGATTCCAGAACAATGCTCGATCTGGACGCCCATCTAGCATCAACACATGTTTGGAACGTTCTTTAACATTTTTATAGCGAATGTTCTTTAATATATTTATAGCGAACTGCTCCTAAGAATTGAGAACCATGGGAACATCAGTATTCATAAGTATAGTGCGAAATGCAGTTAAGAAACAAGACTTAACAAGAAATTTTTCTTTAGTGAAAACAGTCGGAAGTTAAGATAATGATTGGCTAAATAATTTGTTAATAAAAGCCAATAATTATTTT
The DNA here is from genome assembly GCA_032207245.1 of Pardosa pseudoannulata. Taxonomy (NCBI): domain Eukaryota; kingdom Metazoa; phylum Arthropoda; class Arachnida; order Araneae; family Lycosidae; genus Pardosa; species Pardosa pseudoannulata. The sequence continues at coordinate 3,412,954 of CM063502.1, read as the reverse complement.
TTCCCCGAAGAAAGTAAATTTCATATCTTTGGGTCGAACAGCAGGAGAATGATGGGAATGAAACTAAACTTTGAGATCCATCCAAGAGAAACACGGAGGTACTTCTGGGATCGGTAATTTAGGGTCCATTTATGGCAGTATGATTAATTATCAGCTTTATGTTGACATTAAAAAATGCCACAATGAGTTTAATAGATGATTACATAATGGTTCCCAAAGTACGCACCCTTAAATAATCTGTTCTTGATATTACCTAACGTACCAAATTTTATAAAATTTTTTCCCCAGTCATTTGAATTTAACTTTATCGAACATTTATTGGAAACTCTCGAAAGAAATTCTAGAATGAGGCACATTTTTAATAAAACTGAGTTAATTTATGCAACAGATAACTTGGTTAAATCAATGCCAAAAAAAATTCAAAGTCATTATAAAAATACCTTTTAAGGTATTGATTTTCAAATTTATTTCCAAAAAATGCGAAATGTTAGTACTTTTTACATTCCGAAACGATCAACTGTTTAGGTTTTGCTTGGTACTGAGAACTCTCACAGAAACAGTGCATTGAAATTCTTCATTGAGAGTAATTTTTGAAAACGAGTCTTATTATATTACAATAGTTTCTACTCTCACCGTATGTGGACAAATGATAGCGAAACTAAAATGGATAAAATGAAGTAACAGCGATTCATCGAGTGTTATAGGAACACACATAAAAATCATTTATTTATAGTGATGTTAGCTAAACAGTTTATGTGCATCAGCCTGAAATTTTTCGATTACTTTAGAAGGGATATAAACTTAAGCGATCTATCAGTTTAAACACTATATAAAATCGAAAAATATCCCGAGCAAAAGGGTTCAAAGTAAAGCATGCCGAACGACGGCCAAATGGATAGGCTTTGAGGGGGGGGGTTCGAATCTCACAGCTGGTATGAATGTTCTTAGTCGTATGGTTATTGTTTTAAGAAGTAGATCTCATGTACCCAAAAAGTAGAACATATTTACTCTAAACCCCGTAAAGCATAGCTGAATTTTGAAATACAGCTTGTAGAAAGATATAGTTTGTACTTTTCCCTTTTGGATCATGATTTTGTTCTTTTATCCAAATTTCCCAAATAGATGATTTACCAAGTTATTTTGAATTTTCAGTTACTATCATTTTGAATTGATTCTCAGTTTTAAAAACTTGAAATAATATGCGAATGAATTCTATGTTTATAGCAAATTCTACGTTCAAATTACACAGGCCTGCGATGAAAAAAATACAAGGAATGTGACAACTGAACTTAACGTATTTTTTAGTACTGATTTTTGAAAAGAATCATTAAAAATGTCTATCACGTCACATTTTTTTTTGAAAAATTCAATTTTATGTGTTTTTTATGAATATTTATCACGTATTTGCTTTGATATTTTCCTTTGTGTTTTGACATTTTACCATGGCGAAACTCTCAAAATACCCTTCTGTGGTAAACTACAAAAGCGCAGTTAGTATTTAAGGGCTTTTAAAGCTTCAATGTTGATCCAGATCACCGATTAGACAGATTCCTGGAAGCGCGCGAGCCTGGGAATGCGCAATGTCCCTCTTCATCATCCCTCCCTCCCGTCGCAATCGCTGTCAACCTATAGCGACGCTCGAACCCTTATTAGTGACCTCATGTAAACACCAGTACTTACTCTGTGAAAATGGCTTCAAGTTCGAGAAGCTGTGAAAATATTCCTGATGACTTTTGCTACATTTGCAGCGAATATAATGTCATTAAAAATCGCAAGAGGAACATCACAGGGTTCTTATTACGGCTTTATTTTGCATATTTTGGCATGAAACTTGGAGACCAAGACAAATCTTGGGCTCCTCATAAAGTTTGTGTGCAGTGTGTCAATGATTTAAGTTCATGGTTCAAAGGAAAGAAGACTGCCTTACGATTTGGAATTCCAATGGAGGGAGCCAAAAAACCACTTTGATGACTGTTACTTTTGTTCTTGCCATACCCATGGATATAATGGAAAAAAATTTCAAGCTAATATCGTACCCTACAAACATTCCTTCGGCCATACGCCCCGTTCCTCATGGACCTGATGTGCCAGTGCCTTTGCCTCCGACAGAATTACCAGTTTTTTCTTCCGAATCATCTGACTCTGAACATCCCGAAGTTAAAGAATCCGATACAGAATATAACCACTTTGAAGACAACTCCCCTAGGCTTTTCTCTCAGGTTGAACTTAATGATTTGACTAGAGATATGGGCCTTTCTAAAGAGGCAGCTCAATTATTAGGCTCCAGATTGAAAGAAAAAAATTTATTGGCCAAAGGAACCACTTTTTATTGGTACAGGAATCGTGAAAAGGAATTTATTCAGTATTTTGACGAAGACGAGAACCTTGTTTATTGCACAGATGTTCCTGGATTGATGAGAAAATTTAAGATTCCCCACAATAAAGATGAATGGAGACTTTTTACAGATTCGTCAAAAAGGAGCCTTAAAGCCGTCCTACTTCATCAAGGAAACCAATGGGTGTCTGTGCCAGTTGAACACTAGGTGCACTTAAAAGAAAGGTATGAAAACCTAGCTCTCGTTCACAACAAAATAAAACATGTCAACCACGGCTGGATCATTTGTGGTGATTTAAAAATCATCACCATGCTTCTTGGTCAACAACACGGGTATACAAAATTTCCGTGTTTTATTTGTGAGTGGGACAGCCGTGATAAAACACAATATTGGGTCATAAAAGATTGGCCCAAAAGGCAGAATCTCGTGCCAGGCACCAAAAATGTAATTCGAGAAAGCTTGGTTGATCCATAAAAAATATTATTAACCTCTGCACATAAAATTAGGTGTTATGAAGCAGTTTGTTAAGGCTCTTCCAAAAGATGGTGATTGCTTTAAATATATGTGCAAAAAGTTTCCTGGATTATCTGAAGCCAAATTGAAAGGGGGAGTCTTCGTAGGACCAGATATCCGAAAACTTATTAGGGATAACAAATTTGAGACATCTGTGACATTAAAGGAAATAGAAGCTTGGGTTGCCTTCAAAGATGTGGGAAAATTTCTGGGCAATCACAAACATCCCAAATTTAAAACAATTGTTGGCAACATGCTAGACAAATTTCAAGTGTTGGGCTGCTCCATGAGTGTAAAATTGCATTTCCTCCAATCGCATTTGGACTTTTTCTCCGAAAATTTAGAATCCGTCAGCGAAGAACAGGGAGAAAGGTTCCACCAAGACATCAAGGATATGGAGAGAAAATATCAAGGTAGGTGGAATAGGAATATGCTTGCCGACTGTTGATGGATGTTAGCAAGAGACGAACATAAAAGAAGAACGTCAAAAAGAAATTTTAAAGGAAAAAATATGTACGTAACTAAATCTGTCTTTGTTTCGTATTGAGTTTCAAATACATTTCAAACTTACATTTATTTCATGTATAAACCTTAATAAAACGTAAAAACAGGTCATTAGGGTTTTTCTAGGAGTGTTTTTCTTATAAAATTAATGTAAAAAATTTAATAACGAGAGAAATTTTTGTCTCGCCCTAGTGCGGCTCATGCATTCTGGTTGCGATGGTTTTTATTCTTTATATACAAAATGTATACATTTTTAATTTTAATTGTTGTTTAAAAATTAATATTCCTCATAAAAAAAAGGATTAAATAAACTCACACGAATGGATAAAACCCACTGTTTCTAGTCAGTACAAGCAAACAGTTCGAGAGCATTTTTTCCATATACGACATTACCAGTAATATATATATCAATTTTACAAAAAATCCTGACGTGATGGAAAAAAAATGGAGGTCATTTTCGAAATCAGAATACCAAATAACTTAAAAATAAGGAAAAACTTCTCTTGTATTTTTCAAAAATTTCAATTTCGCAGGCCTGTGTTATTCATGAACATTTCAATTTTTTTCAAGCAATTCCTCAAATGAATTTTGTTTCTCGATAAGATTGTTTGTAGTCTGTTCCTAATTATTTCTAAAATGTTTGAGGGACACTGTTATCGAAGTAACGTTAAATTTCTTTTGAAGGTCTTGTTGGATAATGAATTCTTTTTATGTATCTCGCGTATGACATCCAAACAGCACTTAGTGTACAGCCTGTTAATGGAATTACTCGTATTTATTATTCAAGCGATTCCGTTACGAAAATTTCTAGTGAATGATAGCGCTAATGATCCATTCAAGGACAAATCTTTCGTTTACGTTTCTGTAAATTTGTGATCCGACGTGGACCGGTTTCTTCCTATTTTTGTTGCGTCATTGGAATGTTGAGCCAAAGTGAACATTTCTTTTGTAAAAGGTATCTACTCATAGGGACGATAAGTAGCTCATTTACGAAAGGGGCGCTGCCTTTGGGATAATGGCCCAAAATTTATGATACCCATTAACTTTTATCTCCACTTGCTATATTGAAACAATATATTAGCCTCGATGGAATGTTCTGTCGGAATAATTAAATAATATTGTATGATTTTTATGCCAAATTATAGAAACATTCAATTTGGAAGTTTTTTGTTCTGTATGTTATTCGTGATCAGATATGTTTCTAATTGAAAAGCAAGCTAAGGGTCCTTTGGTAAGGTAAACCACTACTGCTATCTAATCTGATAAGTATTTTAAACTGTGTCGGGGCTAATATGCTCCTCCATTTAAAAAAAAAAAAAAAATGGAAGTGTTAGTTCCACGTCTAAAGTGGAGTTGCTTATGGGTTATGAAACTACCAATCCTCTTCCTCTGCTCCCTTTAAATATAAAAAAAAAACAAAACGAAAACTGAAATTGAATATTTGTATTACATTCGATTAGGTTTCAAAAGAAAGAAAGATGAATTGGGCTTGAAAACAGTATGATGATGACCGAATGTGTGGAGTGTTAATATTCGGTACGAGAGTTTGGAGGTTCAAATCCCCCTGCCGGAATAAATGCTCGTTGTGGTTCTGAAACGGCTTTAAACAGTAAGTCCCGGTCTCATTAGCTTTCTGATATCTGTATAACAATACATACCGTCAAATGACCTTTTTTCAATAAATTTTTTTCTAGTTGATTATAAATACTTAAGTAAGAATATTTAAGAGTAAATCATAAGAACAGGCAGTAAAACCCAAAATTATTCTATCCCATCTTATTATTGCAAACAGAACTGATGACGTAGCAAATATTAACACTCAAGGGCCCAAACATTATGACCACCTGTCAATAACGAGTTGGCCCACCTTTGGCTCGCAACATAGCTTCAACCAGCCTTGGCATGGATGACACAAGTCCTTGGTACATGGCCGGAGACACACTGTATGGCCGGAGATAGACTGATGTTTAAGCACCGGTGACGCAAATCCCAGTTATTGCGAATGGGTGGTCTTTGATATCTGAGTTGCCATCCCATGACATCCCAAATGTGTTCTATCGGATTGAGATCCGGTGAGTTAGGCGGCCTGTCAATTAACTAGAATTCAACGTCATGTTCCTGGAACCACTCCAACACAATTTTAGCCTTGTGACACGGGGCGTTGTTAAGAGTGCAACTGGTCCGCAGTGAAGTTCAGATACCCTGTAGCATTCATGCCCTGTTCGACAGCAATGTGTATGACTTACAGTACATTGAAGGAGCAACTGTTCGCCTGGAAGACGGCTTATCTTGACACGGCCATCGGCGTGAGGACAAACCCGTGATTCATCTGACCAGGCAACTCTCTCTCTCTCTCACTGATCCATGGACTAGTCGCGATGTTCCCGGGCCCAGCGTAGGCGCAGTTATCGATGACGCTTGGTCAGCAAAGGTACACGAGTGGGACGTTTGCTGCGTAGCCCCATATCCACCAGTGTCCGCTGAACAGTGTGCTCCGATACTATTCTACTTGTCCCTGCATTGTATTGGGTTGTCAGCTGAGCCACTGCCTGGCTCCGGTTTTGCTTCATCATGGGGGACAGTCTCCGACGACCTTTTTCTTTGAAAGCGTGTGGACGTCCAACACCATGTCGTCTATTGCTGGTTTCACCGTCATTCATCCACTTTGCATAAGATAAGTACTAATAACTGTAGATCGTGCAGTTTCGGAAATACTTGTTCCAAGCCATTACAATCTGCCCTCTATCCAAATTGCTTAGATCCGCAGCCTTTCCCAAATCACACAGAAGTAAGTGAAAGAATGATTCTCCAGCAGCAGTTAAATACCTGATCACGTCATCCAGGCGAGTTTATTGCAAAATGTAGGGGTGTCATAATGTTTTGGCTCTTGAGCGTATAATGCCGAGTACAGAGATCACTATTTTCACTCGTGGGCGCCTTTAACAAACTGCACGTGACATTCTGATGTCATTTTCTTGGAAAACTAAAATTAGTAAGTTTGAGATTTCAGATAACTTTATGAAATTTCACATATTTTCCAGTGGTTAAAAAGGTCGATAACGTTAGAGTGCATATGATTATCAGAAAAAACGAAAGAAGAGAGATAGGTATTGAAAAATGCAGTTATTATACAAAAAAAAAAGTCTCAAGAGAAATGGAAACATGGAATTGAACAAATTTGATTAAGTCTCAAAAGCGGTCTATTAGGTTTAGTGTTAAAAGTACCTTCAGGGGCTAATTTGATAATAGGAGGGATTAATATAATAATAAAAATGGGAACTCGAGTATCAAAATATTTTGAATTATTTCTAGCTGGCTAACAGGAATTGTAGTTTTAAGAAAGAAAAAAGCGATTTTATATTATTTACATAAAATTGATCCCGATTTTCTCCTGTATTATCTGGAATTTATTTTGAATCCTGAAAATGGTGATCTTTTGGTTTATGAAATTTTATAAACTATGAGGAAAAGGGTTTGAAGTGATTCATTTCCGATTTGTGGAGTTAAATTAAGGATTATTAAAATGTAATTGTTTGATTTGTGTTATATAAGCTGTGCTTTGTAGGTGTTTGTATATGCATGCATATTTCATACATACGTGCCCATATATAACAGGTTTATAGGCTTCTACACCAGTAGTTGCAGACATACTTTTAATTACGAAAAAGGTTTAAAATAAAATGACGAAATTTTTAAATTTCGAAACTGAGTTTTGTGAATATTATAAAATCTAAATTTTCCCCATTCCCTATATTAACTCGATTCCGTTTCAAACTTCGAATTACTGTAAACGATTTCTGAATGAAGGAGAAAAAAAAGTTCAATATTTCGGTTCTTTTACAATTTTTTTTTGTATTCAGGTTCTTTGGATAAGTCTCAATTTGTACTAAATGAGTATCGTACAAAAATTTAGATTTTAGAATTTTGTAAAATTGAATTTTTAAATTTCAAAATACCATAATATGAATGCTTATCTTAAGTGAAATATTTTTTAAGTAAAAGTATGTCTACGGCCAACAGTTTCAGAAATAAAGGCACCCTGTATACTCTCCACACACTCATTCCAATTTATTAGAGTATGTATCTGGTTCAATATGTTTAGCCCTTGTGTGCAAAACAGTAGCCCGTAGCGCTCCAAACCAAAACCAAACCGGTCCAATATGTGTATGCATATAATATTTTAATATAATTTTTTGTTTATAATATATTTTTAATACATTTTTAATATATTTTTTATTTTAAAATAAACTTCTGGCGATTCTACCTCAAAATTACAACTTTTGGAGAGATAGCTTTGTTTTTCTTCTGACTGAGGTCTTTGGATACACCAAAATTAATTTCTTTTTAGCTCAGCAATTCTTCTCTAACTCCTTTACCTAACTTTGCTTCGTGCCGAGCGATGGCCGATTGGTTAGTGTGCTACCGAAGTTCGTGGGTTTGAATCCCCCAGCGGCATGGATGTTCGGAATCGGCATTAAGTCTCATGAGCCCTCGTGTTGCAAAAAGTATTCCAAACCAAAACCAAACTTCATGTTTTTTTGGGGATGTATTCGCATGCACACATTTATACATACAGTGGCGGCCAGTGACTTTTAAGACTTGAATTAAATTTTATTCGCGTTTCTCAAAATTCCTCGCTAACTGCAGAGTTTTTCGTTATTTTTCAAATGTAAATGTTTTTTCTCTTAACCAAGTGAGTACGGACACTATTCGGTGAATATTATCTTTTCATGCATTTGAAACAGATGCGTTCATGGATATAAATAAATTGCATTAAATCCTCTTTAGTTTAAAGTCCCCAATTAATTTCTTTATGCAATTTGAATCAAAATATTGCATGTAAATCGGATACTTGTTAAGAAACATTTGACCTGATTAATTTCGATGAAATCTATGGATTTTTAGTCCCTTTCAATATTTGCTTTTAATTGCACACTAAAAAAAAAAAAAAAAAAAAAAAAAAAAAATCTTTCAAACAAGTTAGTTTCTCTTCCTAATTTTTTGAATTGTACAATATAGCATGTGGAATATTGCGGGCATTCATATTTCTGATTCTTTAGGTCCAAATTTATCCCAGACACTACTTGGGGAAAATGACAAAGAAAACTTTCGATAAGAATAAATTTATAAGTCCTCAGCAACCGCACGCACACATTCATTGACAGAGACATAATGCATTTTTGTATTATGTACGAATGTTTCATCTCTAAATACGTAAACACAGATCGTGTTGAATATTTAGTCGCATATATTTGTATGTATTGTTTTGTTGAAGGTTTTTCTCAATATATACAGAGTTCTGATTTGGCAGATGCGCTGCTTGGCGTCTAGTGATTCGTTTAATTCTTGTTGTGGTAAATCTGTGGCGCAACGGCTTTCAGCTCGATCCGGTTCTGGTTGCACCAACAAATCATCGTTGGATTTCAACAAATTGAAGACAATTTCAGCTTTAAAAAGAGAGAAGCGTCAAAACGCCGGAAGATGTGGCAGCTGCTAGAGCTTCCATACAATAGTATGCCAAGCGATCTGCATTAAACATGTCTCCACATGCATTCCAATAAAATGATGGTCGTCCAGCAGCTGAATGTCAAGTATAACTTCGTATGTTGGAATTGTTATGTCATGTTGTACTTCATATCTGCAGAGCGGTCTCCCCCAAAAGCGTGACATTTTTATTTATCGGGGATGCTTCTTACAGTAATCTTCGAGCACTCCATAGTCCAAAAGTGACGGTCTGGTGATTACAGTGAGTGGAGTTCTTATTTCTTTAAGTTACAGTGACGTCAGAGCGGTACCGTGAGTTTTATGAAGTTTGTCCTTCCAAAAGCAACGATCCTGATCCGGAAAATGTACGGTGACGACACGTCGCATACCTTTAGAAGATTTATTTGGAATTTTTAAATTTGTTTCCACGCCATCTTGTCTGTTTTCTAGGTTCATCGTTTTTGCCGGATCTGGTTCCATGCGATATTTTGTTTTTCTGCAGGGCTTTCACAAAACAAATGTGTACCAACATCTTCCAGCAAATTTGGAAGCACTCAAGTTAGCAATGACGCAAGAAATCACGGCAATTCAATGAGATATGGCCCGCAGATCAGTGAAAAATTTTTTCGAGTTGAATGACGATCGCCATTTAACTGGTGTAGTCATCAAAACTTCATCCATGACATAGTATACTGTGTACTTCTCAGGTGTAAAAGATTTCTTGCTCTATTTTGTTCTCCATTTTATGTTCTGTAAGTTCCAAATCAGAGCACCCTGCAATATGCACCTGCGTTTGTATATGTCGATAATGCATAATTAGTTTGATATGTGTATTGACCGAATGAATAAGAATCTACTTCTGTTCATTCCGGTGGCACACACAGACTTCAGAGGGGGTAAGACGAAAACACTGCAGACAAAATTTTGGCACTTTTGTCATAGAATATAATAAAACTGCATATTATAATTTTGAAAAAATGTAAAATGAGTGCTTATGAGCACATGATTGAATAATCTTTATATTAAAATGCATGGATTTATTCAGTGTAGAGTGGGACACCATTAGTTTATTCTCAACCAAGCGTTCATCTATTTATGTGGATCCCTCTTTGCAACAGCCGTTTTCACGCCTTAAAAGAAGTTTAAAAAAATGCTTTGTAAACCAGAACAATGACATTCAATTGAATTGAGATGATAATACTAAAACAGATTTTTGGAAGAGTTTTTAGCATTTACAGCTGCTAAATTTTACCCCATTAGGCAGACTACCGTCTAGTGCTGCATATTTGTACATAGAGCCGAAGGGGGTGTTCCGGGGGTCGGCTGCCTTACTTTTAGCTCAAATGATTGCCAAATCATGTTTACAATTTGGGATTCGTCTTCTATTAAGTTTATACCCAATTTCAAAGCATATTTTGAAGAACAACCACAAAAAAAAGTTTGAAATTTTGCTAAGGTGAATACAAATTTAAATTTGAGCTTTTAATGTATTTAAACGCGCTTTTGTACTGTTTATTGAACTAAACAGTGGAGGAATTTTTGCAATAGATTCAAATTAAGCCAAATATAAGCACTATTTGGTTCTACTGAGGCAGTTATACTTGGTTATACTTATAAAATACTGTTGCTATTTAATGAAATTATTTTAAATTTATCAAATGGTTATAAAATAATAAAGTACATTACAAATTACTTCTAGAAATTATTAGCTTAAAATAAGAAATTTTCTTTAGATTCCAAAGAAAACGGAGGGTTAAATAATTTATCTAATCCAAAGCAAAGCCCCCCTCACCCCTTTTTCCTCCCTTAACAGTAATAATGGTAACAATAATAACACCACTTTTATTATTTAGCATGTCACTTTTAACAGTCTCTGAAATATAACTTAAAAAACAATGTAATATACTATAAAATGTTTAAAAATATTTCTGCTTTGCTTTGTATTAAATTTCGACGCAATTTTAAATAAAAAAGGTTTGGAAAAAATATAAATGGGGAGCACTTACCGGAGTTAGGTATACCGCATATTTGGAGGATACAATTTATTTACTAATATTTGACAATATAAAAGTGCGTTTAAATGTCTTAAAAACTCCAGTTTGCATTTGTATTGACTTTAGCAACTTTCAATTAGTTTTTGTTCAAAATATGCTTTGAATTAAAAAAAAAAAAAATGATCACAGGGACACTTTTGAAATGGATGTTAGAAAACCGAAATACAGCGGTCTTGGAGTATTGTTAGTCACAAGAACCAATAACGGTCATGTATTTCTAATCACTTGTCATTTCCCCCAATACCCTAAAATAAAGGCACCGATTGACACCCCACTTTTTTTCTGGGGTGGCGGGAGAGTCCGAAAAGAACAAGGGTTGCCAAAAAACTGGGTTGTAGAATTTGGTGATATTGCCTGCGCTTGGAGCGGGGTTTGGCTTGTCCTCTAAACTGGGATAGAGCCAAAGAGAGGTGGAAAAGTTTAATAAGAAAGAGTATAACATTAAAAAAAATTACTAGCTTGATCTAATGAAAAGTACATTGTAAATGTCTCGCCAATACCAATTAAAAAGAAAGATGAAAAAAACAAACAAACATGAACGAGCTTTGAAATGATTTCTCCGTTCGACACCAGATGGCAGTAACTGCCGATGATTCTCTGAAATACCATACGAGACGAAGATGTACGGGAAAAAGCGGGAGGTCGAATCAGTTCACGTTCGGCCGGCGAAAAATCGAAAGCGAAAGACAGCCGCACACGTTGGTAACCTATTTTCATTCCTAGACTGTTATAGAAAAGCCTTAGTCTAATTTCCAGTTGTGCTACGGCCGCGAAAAAGGGTGAAAGAGTGTTGATTGTATAACATAACAAGTCTCTTTCCAACGCAAACGCATCTGTAATTTGAAATGGCGTACGTCTCGTGGGTGGATTTATTTACAAAGTGAAATACGTTGAATATCGGTAGGGCCAGAACATTTCATTGAGGTCCTTCTTTCAATTCATGTTACACTTTCATTAAAATTAGCGATTTTATTCAAACGAATTAAAATATATTTCGGAATATTTTCCCCGGTATTCAACTAAACGTTTAGTATGGTTTACATCTGTTTAGACACTACTGTCTGTAGAACTTCTTCCTCAGTGTCTTTTTGAGATGCTATTTTTGTGATATCTTTATCGCAGAGTCCTTTGCACGTCACGAGTTCTGATTATCTCTAATGAAGACGTACTCAGAAAATCTTATTGGTTTTTATAGAAGTTCCAGTGCATTAATAAGTATCATTCGAACATTTATCGACCTCTCTGAGTCTGCACTCAATGAAAACAGTCCGCACTTTGTAAAATGAGAAATGTCATTTTACATAGCACTAGGACAAATGAGTATATTTAGAAATTACTCCACAAAAGCCTTCCTGAAATATCGAGATATGTAGAGGGGAAATTCGACAGACAGAACAAATTTTATTTGAAACGCATTGACTTGAATTTGGGACTATGTAAAATCGAGATAAATGTTTGGTTTGGAGCGCTACGGTCTACCGTTTTGCAACACGAGGGCTAATGAGACTGCTTAAAGCCGATTCCGAACGGCTACGATCATCCATGCCATAGCGGGAATCGAACCCACGATCAGCGCCCTAACCAATCGGCCAGCATTCGGCTCGAGATAAATGTAGCTGAGATATTGAAAGTTGACTGAAACTGCTGAGTTTCAGTCGAAGTACCTAGACTAAGCCACAATATCAAAATCTTATATGTATGTTAAATATTATTCACCTTCAAAAGATTCAAACCAATGTCAAAGTTTTATGTCATTTTGGCAATTACTTGGAATTTGAGTGGCGCTGCATTTGACCATTTCCGAAACAATTTCGTTTCCTCAATGGCTTGGATCAAACACTTGTTGATGATTTGCTGTTGGTTAGTAGGGACACCAGTGATGCTGAATACTCGAAAAGTAATTTCAATTCCATGTCCTGTGTTTCTAGTAGCCTCTTTGTAACAGATGAAATCTCCTTTCACTGAACTAAGGATTTCGAAAATTGGAATAGAAGTTCAATTTTGACACTTCAATTTCAAACTTTTCTTCTATGAGGTATTTTAAAAACCCTTTAAGTATAGGATTATTTCTGCGTTTTTGTGAATTCATCTTTCTAAAACAATACTTTCTGAACTGTTTCTATTGAAACATTTTGAAATCAGTAGCTTCTATTCAAAACAGTTGGGTTTTTGTAGACGAACGTCCCCAGCAGTCTTGAACAGATGATTCAGTTTTCAAATTAAATTCTAAATTTGGTTCCACAGCTTTATTTTCTACCTTGACTATCATAAAATCCGAAATTGAACCTCAACCTACTAATGGCAACCTTCTTATTGGGATTCCAATCTAATGGATTGGTTCCTATTATTTTCATCTTACTGGGTTTGGTTTGGAGTTCTACGGTCTACTTTTTGCAACACGAGGGCTAATGAGATCGGGACCTACAGCTGAAAGCCGATTCTGAACGGCTACGAACATCCATGCCACTGTGGGATTCGAACCCACAAACTCCGGTACCGTAACCAATCGGCCCTCGTTCGGCTTCATTTTATTGGGAGAAATGATCAAAGGCTTGCAATGTCAAAAATAGGACTTTACATTAAATATAGGGGAGTTAGTTGAACACATGTACCTTGGAACTAGTATGTTTTTAATGGCATATGCTTAATTTTTTTAAGAATCGGCTTTTGTTTCTAGACTTGCTTGTAGAGTATGTGAGTGCATAACAAAGAAAGTTTACGCAAGGAATGTTTCTGCATAAGTATACTGAACCACGTCTCATAAAGTATTTTGATTTTCCGTTTTATTTTCTCAAGTAAAATATTCTAAAACTATTTTTATCAGTAATTTCTACATTTACTTTACACAAATGCTCTGACAATCTACCCTTTGTATCTTGATTTCCTTAAAGACAACAGATTTCCTCTTATTTTCTTTTTTAAAAAAATCTGTTTTTCGCAAAGACATTTAAATTTTTACGGCTAATATTTCTTTTTTATCGTTCCAATTTTCTTTAACATGCTTCGGAACACAACGGTCGTAAAACTGTATTATGCGGCTAACTTTAATTTCTCCAAGTATCTTACTTCAGTACCTATGTAAAACTCAAAATGAATAGGTCAAAAATGTATCTTGTCCTACTTAAAAATTAATTGCTAAATAGTTATCAAAAGAAAAGTTAAAACTATAATTCATTGTAATAACTAATTAAATTATGCATAGATAGTTTTTTCCTTTTCGAAAATCTGTAATAAAACTTGAAACTAAGTTGAAGGTATGCAATAGTAAATAGGTTAGAAACGAGGGCATTTTTTCCCTGTGTTGGAGCCTCATCCGGTTTTCCACATTCCAAATGGAACAAGAGGGAAAAATAGAAATCGATTTTTTTTTCTTTAAAATACTTGAGATTTCAACAGACCATCTGCAGATATTTTTATGTTGGATGAAACATCAGATGCATAAGTTTAAAAATATATCACGCTTGTAAAATTGGATAAGTAACTGTTGAAAAACCGACGAGAAAACATTTTAAGAGAATAATATTATACAAATTTCCCAAAATATAGTCATTTCTGTATTACTTTTTGAGTGAGGATTCATTTTGCATACGTGAATTATCTAGAATAAGTCCAGTTTTTCAAAAAATGTAATTCGGAATTATTTATGAATTGTCGGTACACGTGTTTATTTTGCGTAACAGTTTTCCAAATTTCTCAAGTGCTCATTTCTGCACTTACGAAGTCTCGAGTCTATACCCGCGGTTCTCAAACGGCAATGAAAAGGACATAGTTTCATTCATCTCATTAAAGCTTCATGAGCATTACGTGGGCACTATTTTTTCTTCTTATTCAAACCATTTTAAGGATAGCGAAAGTTTTTAGCCCAATAAGAATACTACGGAGAGGCAACCGCTGCTAAGGCGAGGGGCATCGGAATCACTAAGACACAATTGGATATTTACTTTGGAATCCATTAGGAAAAAACATTCTGAACACTGTTTTTTTTTATTTCTAAAAAACTACTTGGTGATTTGTTGAAGCCGATACTGGATTGTGCAGCAAAAACCGTAGTACTCCAAACATTATGTAGTCCAGTATGGTCTAAGTTGCTTGTAATGCAAGTCTCGAGCTGTTTTATTTGCCTACACAAAATTTCTTCTACCGAATTTCTTTCCTTTTGCTTTTCTTAGTTTAATGTCTGAGGGCGGATCTGAAATAATTTCGTATTAAATTGATTTTTACGGAAGTATTGGAATGGCTGAAAGTTCTGAATTTCAGATTTCAACTAAAATATCTATTTTTACTGGTTTTCGCGTGACGTATTTAGCTAGTATACTTTACAAAACAATTAGCTGTAGAATGATGAAATTTTGTATTTAGGATTATTATAACACCTAGCTGTTCGTCTCCGTTTTGATTGTAATTCGCACACCATATAGCGTAAACTGATATTAACGCTTCCGGTTGTTGCCAGATCCAGTACTTGAGATCTATTCAGACAAAACCTTTACTTTGAGAAAGGAACCTAACTTTGAATCCACAAAGGAATGTGCAAATGTTAATTCTGATGATGCATCATAAAATCAAATGGAATAAGTTTATATGTGTCTAATTTTAATAGGCGTGGAAGGATATTGAGGTCCACATCAAATACAGAGGGGAAGAAAAGCAGAATTTTGAACCTGAACTCAACAGCTACTTGAAAAATCTTAATAGAAGGCGAAACAGAGAATGGTTTTTATGTCAACAGGGGTTCCACACTCTAATAAATAGGATTGAAGAAGATCAGCGATTATAGGCTTATGCGACCGATTCTGTGGATTCCATTGGAAAACAAATTTAATAATGCATTAAATAAGTTTCAGGAGGGATGCCATCTAGATTTAACAATTTCACCTGAAAACTGCGGGAACTTCACTATTATCAGAATGAATAAAAATAGAAAGTTCTGTAAAATATCTAGGGATAATAACTCGTAAACGTTCCATGTCGAATTTTGTTGCACTGTTTACAATTCGAACTAAAAGAATTCGTAAAGCCTATCGGATAATCAGCAACTGTTAAAAGGGTATGAAGCAGTTAGCCATCTTCGTATCTTTTAGGGCCTCCATGAACTCAGATTGGAAAAGAAAACTAATATCGCTAAGTAAAAATCTCTTAATCGAATTTTAAGCTACTATAAAACAGTATCTTACATTGCGGAAATAATATAAGTACTGAGAACGGGTCAAAATTTAAGCCTCTATTTAAAAAAGTGGAACTAAAGGGAGAAGTAAACTATTAAAATATTGTAGTTTCGACAGAAGTTTTTACAAATGAATATTCGATACGGTACTGTTTGAGCCCCTTTTTTAACCACTATTTTTATTGTTTATTAAGCAAAATCGATGCCAATTACAAAACATGATGGTTCCTTTCACCAAGCTTGCAAATATCTCTCGTGATCGAAGGGAGGTCATATTAAGCGGTAAATACCCGATAAATAAACTAAGTGAAAAAAAAATTCAACTAAGTAAAATTGAATTAAGCTGCTTTTTCCAGTTAAAATACAAATTGGTTTTTTCAAAGATAGACATAATTTATTTTCTTGAATGCATAATACTACATATCTGTCTTAAATAGTTTGTCTTCTTTACCTTCTTGATCTTTCTCCTCTTCAAACACACGTTATCATTAAAATTAAGCATTGTTTTACTTTTCAAATGAGTTTAAATATCAGTGTATCTTTTATCAATGGAACACTAATATTAAGATTTCAGTATATTCTGAAGTTCTTACATATTATAAAATTAATTAGGATTATTGGAAATTATAACATAGATTGAACTTTAAAATTTCGGTGAACACGTGGGGTTTGGTTCGGTTTGAATCTGAAGCGCTACGGTCTACTCTTTTGCTCACGAGGGCTAATGAAACCGGGACCTACTGCTTAAAGCCGATTAAGGGCTATGAACATCCATGCCATCAGCGAAATTCGAACCCACGAACTCCGGCACCGAAAAGCACATTCGGCCACCTTTCGTCTGCACATTCGGGGACACTCTGGTATGCATCGTGTCTGATCTAACGATGCTCATTCGAAGAACAGTAAAATTGTTCCTAAATTCTGACGTAAGATCCCCCAATTGTTGGAATAATTGCCCCTATTTGGGAGAAGGGATAAATTTACTGTTTTGAGGTACCTTTGGGTGCAATTTGAGCCACTTCTGGTACTTTTCAAACGTCAAAAAGAGTTGTTTAAATCTGATCTAATGATGTTATTTCGAATGACACTAAAATTGTCCCAAAATTCCATGTGTGTGGGAGGGAAATTTTTGATTTTGGGACACCTTTGGGGGTAATTTGGGTCAATTTCCGTGTTGATTAAACCCCAAAAGTGGTTGATCGAATATGATCTAATGACTCTTTTTCGAATAATATCATTCATGTTTATAAGATCATTTTAAAAAATCAATAAGGTCATTCCCCCGCCCTTTAGAGATTTTTAAATTTTTTTTAATTGATCAAACGATGAAATGAATCTGATCAAACAATGATCAAACGAATGACGTACTTTGAAATGATAGTTTCCGTCATGGGGGGGGGGGCTAACTTTATTAGGGTTATTTTCAGTTACATTTAAATCTTGAATTTACATTAATGCCAAACCTATCAAAAATACATTTTACAAATTTCTTAAATCAGGTGTTTTTTTAAATCAATATTTTGAAATATTTTGTTAATTTTTAAAATGTTCCTTGTACACTAATTTTTTCTTCTAATTTTACCTTTTTTAATTCTTATAAATATTTTTGAACACCTAGAAGGTATTATTTTGCAGATAAACTGAATAAATAGTTAATTTAAGGGGAATATTTTTTAATTGCGCCTTGGATTTTCATGACTTATTTAGTTTTAATAACTGTAATAAATTCAAAATTTAAAGTGGATAACCCTCATTTTTTAAAGTAAAATAGAAATATTTGCTATACATTAAAAAAAATCTATAACAAGTTAGGTCACTAGGACGAGAAACATTTTAAATATTAAAAAATATTCGCAAAAAACTTATTTTTAAATACATCTGATTTTAAATAAAAAAAAATCTGATTAATTTACTAATACTTCAATTTATACGTATACAAAGTTTCATAACTCACAGTTGATATTTATATACAAATTTTAGTAATATTCACTATTACAGTACAATTTTAATGACATCCGCATAGCATGAATATACAGATATATCTGAAAAAAATTAGTAGAGAAAATTTAAGTTATCAATGAAAAATAATAAGTACACAAAAATGTTGTATATGCCATAAAATGCTTTCAGTTAAATTTAATCAAAATGCTAAAACTATAAAAGTATTGACCGCATTTTAGTATTTAAAAGAATAAACTCCAAAGAGATATTTTGCATTATTTTTTATTTTTTATAAACTAGGAAACAAAACTTAATTGTGAATGTGTATTTTGGAAATTTTTCGTTAATCAAATGTTATAATAATCATTCAGAAACTACTATTTCAACATGCTCAAACTTTTTTTCACTGAACAAAATCATTTCTAGCATCCACTTTCAAATTTTTTATATACATATTTAAATGTCTCCTTAATATTAATTAAACGATAAGAATTTTGTTAAAATTTATAATAAATATTATCGCAAAGCTATAGATTATTTCAATATATAGATATTTTTTGCCTTTCACAGATAAAAATCATTTTTAGCACAAAAACTATACAAGTTGATGATTAATTGAAAATGATTAAATGAAATAATACAAAGAATGGAATCTTAATGAGACAAAATGCGTCCCTTTTTGGTCATGAAAATTAAGGAATCCATAATTTTTTATTTGAAACTGTTGAAGAGTACCAATATTTATTTTGAAAGCGCAACTACTCTAACACCTAAACGAATGCTGGACTCTCTTAACCTAGTCCTCTTGTTAAGTAATTTTATTGTAGAAATCGTTCGTTAGACCGATAATGAAGTTCAGCTACACCCATTCTACAAGTTAGGGTGGAATATTTATATACTTAAGACTTCAATCATGCCTTTTCTGTTTAACTTGACATTTATTTAATGGATTAGTAATATACCTAGTTCAGTCTTGCAAAGGAATAGGTTAAACGAAACTTATGCCTACGAGATGCGCAATTCCCTCAAGGAGAAAAAGACACGATTTTTTGAGGGGAAATGGCTCTTTAATTAGTTTTGCTCCTAAAGACTGAATCCCATGCGCAACCACATATTATGTTCATTTATCTTCCTTCCCGGACTTCCTGGGCGTTTTCATCACCCGTAGTGTTTAGTTTCTGTATGTTGCAATTGCCCCTCCCAAATTACGTCCATGATTGTAGCCCTACAAATTATCCTAAAAACAATACTTGAAAATTATGAACAGAACTGAGATTTTTACAGATGGAAAAAAGGATAAAAACGGCACATTGATTATTTTTAAAAGCAACTGGATTTGTTATTAAAAATCTTTCAGTGCTCGAATCCTCAATAAAACTCTGTTCAGTTTATGTGGCCGAAGCGTTGGTTGATTTCGACAGCTTTGAAATGAAGTAGAACGTGTAAAAACAAAAATAATCTTCATATACATATAGTTTATCAGTCATATAAATTATAACCCCCAAAATCAGAATTAATAAAATACATAACAAATTAAAAATGCAAATTAAAATGTTAGATTAGGAGATATACTGGGATTACTGGAAACGAGTAGGACAAAATGCTGGTTAAGTATTCATTTAATATGAATATTGAAGAAATTCCATTTCCAATATCGTCTATTAAAGATGCATAAAAAAAGTAATTGAAGCAAAGAAAAAGCACAGCAATAGAAGAATATTGTTGTGGATCTGAAGTTGAAACAATGGAAATGTTTTTTCCTTATAAGCCTTTATTGTAGAAGGTATCGTTGGAGGTCCCAGTCACCTTTAACGAACACTGTGGATTTTCCTTTGATCCAAATGCAAGAAGAAATGAGACGGCATTAGAGATTAAGACTAGGCAGCTCCTAGATGTTGAACGAATTGAATTCGAGCCTAGTAGACTGACCTTGGGATTTGTAAATTATGGTTTCTAGAGGAGCTGTTGTCCCATGGTTCGAAACTAAGTTCAACTTGATTCTGTTTTTACTCTGATGTGAAAGCTGATCCTACTTGTCTTTTCCCTCTCAAACATCTTCTAGTACATAGCAACTGCCTCCATTCTACTCCACTCCCTATTTGGTTGTCCCCCATTGTCAATTTATTCCAGCTACACAACGTCCGTTCCACATAGGATGGCCACCTAGCCTAACTGAATTTTTTCAGAGTTTTTATGTTTACGCGTTATTAACTTCATAGCAAATTTTTAGCTTCATTAGCCAGAACTGATAAATACAATAAATAAAATTTGGAAATGAAATAGAATTTAATTTTTTCAACTTTATTTTTATGCAAGGGCCGATTGTCCTCCTTCGGATTCCGTTTTTCTTCTACATGCTTTTAATACACAGTACGGAGCTCCTAACAGTGAAGTGGCCGTGGCAAATGTCACCTTTACAGACACGGCAATGAAACTAATCCAAATGCATTCAGAGCTTCTCAAAATTTCACCGAAATGAATCTAAATAGTTCAAATGTGTATGAATTCCAAGAAAGTAGGTGGGCGCCATCCCTAAATGAGCCCTCCCATGCGAATGGGACAAAACAAAATATAAGCATTCGAAATTGGTTTTCTTTCAAGTGGGGTTTTCCTCCTTTAACGCGATAATGATCCCATTTGTATTATCAAAACACAGATTTGTCCTAAACAATCTAAACCGCAATCGGGGAAAAATGCTTTCATTCCTAATATTCGAGGTGACAGGAAGCACCGTCTCGTTTCCATTTATGCCGTTGGAATAATACTTTCGCTTTAAATATTCGGTAATAGGTCGCACTACGGTCTAGTTTGCTATTTCCGAACATCCATGTCGCGCTATCCATTCGGATATACGTCGTTAGAATTTTAAAATTTTTGTAATCTATTTGAAACTGCGTTTAAGACTGAATGGGAACCATATTTTCATTTCCTTTTCAAATTAGAACTTTGCTTTCCAGATCCTACTTTTTTTTCAGATTGGGGAACCCATCTTCATCGCTTTATATTAGACAAAAAAAAATTGGACTTGGTCATTCTGGTTATGAATCTCGTATAAAAGTTACTGTAATAAATTATTCCTAAAATTAAATTTATTAGCGTATGCTTTTCCCCTGAATTTCTAGAAATCCCTGGATGTATAATTATTGCTCTTCGAGTTCTTAATTCTCCCATTTCAAGCTCTATTTTTCTAATCTTAACTTTGCAAGCCAACCAAGAGAAATCAAGAACGTGATTCTTTAAAACTGTTTTCCTCTAAATAAATATTTTAATAAATAAAATAAAAAAATAATTAAAAATTAATACTTGCTACGCGTGGCCTTTCTTTACACTTTCCTAAACAATCTTTTAATTCTCCCGTTGAAAATCTTATTGCCGTCATATGCACTTTTCCGCCCCGTTTATTTTTAGAGAACACATCAGACTGGCCATTTTAGGCTCTTTCTCTCATGGAAAATTAAGCAAGGGATTATCCACTCCTCAGGATGGCATTTTCACAAATCAACAGATACCCGGTTGTCTCTTGTCTGTGTCAGACGATTCTCCGAGTTTAAGATAAAAATAAAGCATTTTTGTATTTTGCTTTGTTATAGGGCTCCAGCACTGCAGTAAAATTCCGTTGCCAAATAAGCTGAAAAATCGAGGCTATTTGTGAGCGTGATCTCTGAAGAGGAATATTTTGTTTCTGTGCATGAGAAAGAGAGTCCAGTACTGTTTGAGGAACCTGACTTGTTCTTTACTTTGCAAATGTTGTTCTTACGTTCACTGAACTGGAATAAATCAAGTCATCCACTTAGAAATATGATACTTACACCTGGACACCCAAAGACTATCCTACATATATACAGTCAGTGTGTTAAATTGTTGAGGTTTCTACGTTTCGCCCTTTATATTTACACCAATGTGGAAAAAATAGTATAGACCTATACAGTACCTACAGGGCAGACTACATAGCATTTTTGGCCGATGTATCGATACATTAGGTAAAACCGGTATGAAGCCAACATCGTCAGACCAGTTTCGGATTTTCAAATCGGCGGTACATCGTAACATCATGATTTTCCGGCATCACCCACCAAATGTCACACAAAAGATTTCGATATTTTTGTACAATGCTACGGTATCGTATATTCATCGGTAGCTTCCTAGACGATTTCACGGTGTTACACCGTGCCGACCATGAATTAAACCTACTATTCCGATGTTTGTTTCAACGGTTTTGCGATATTATATGGCTTAATTACCGTCAAAGATTAGACAGATGACTCTTCAAATTCTTTTTGTGCATGCGTTATTTTCTTTACCTGGCCTTTGATTTTCGATTCCAGAATAGTAGAGTGTGTTGTAATGATGGGAATTATCTTCTATGATACTTCAGAGTTGGATTTCTACTCCGATATATTTCAAGGATTCCATTGTCTGAGTAAGCTCTTTTACTAAACAATTTATTTGACTAATTTTAAGTTTCTTCACTTATTTATAATAGCAGAATTTTAATTTTGCAAAATCTGATGATGGGAAGATTTTGAATTCTTTTTTTCAATTTATGAAGAATTTATCCATTGTAATTTTGTTCTAGAAAGAATTTTGGTGGAACATTTAATTTTTTTTGTGATATATATATATATATATATATATATATATATATATATATATATATAATATGATTCGTTAAAAGTTAATATACCTCCCTCTCCCCGAAGAGGGTAACTCATCCGAATCTGGTTAATTCCGCTCGTAGATAATCTCTTTGACTTTAATTCTTCCTTCACATTCTAGTTTTCCTCTCTTGAAAAACTTACACGCAGATCGGGTATCTAATTATCTACAAAGTTGCGTTGAGGTAATATTTCAAATTGAGTTTTTAAAACACTACCACATTGATGTTGATTGGAACTCATTCATATCAGTACCTCTTCATATTGGTCAACAAACTGCTAAGGTTTAGATTGCATGCATTCCTCACCTTATACCTCTTCCCGAATACCATAAATCTCGGTAATATCATCAAGTTGCTCTCTGTTACAATTCACAACTGGTATAATTTTTTTAATTTAAGGGAAGTTCTTATGACAGTTACCTCTGTAATCAAATCGATACACTTCTTAACGCATTGTTTTTCTTTTGAGCAAAAGAAATAATAGAGTTTCTTAAACATTTTCCAACCTGTCCCAATTCACACATAGCTATTAACCCCCCCCCCCCTCCACCGAAAGTTGGAATCTTTCTTAGCCATCTGCATCGCCTGGTTCCAACATTTCCACCGGATTACTTTAGATTGTTCTGCACAATCTTAATTTTGGGATGATTGCGAAGAGCCATGGAGCAGCGCTGTGGACCTGCGAAGATTCAGCTCCGAATAGTTATGACAACAGCAGTTTCAACCATCGCATACACTGCAAGCCGCACCCACTACACTCTAAGGCGTTTGTATTTCAGAGCCAAAGTGTCGGGTTCAAAATAAGATTTCAATTTTTCTCATGCATCGCGGCCCTCCGTAACTTGATCCAAAATATTTCGGTACCGTATTGGCAAGCTTAAGTAAATACAAGCTAATGCCTTTTGGCCATCTTCTGCTAATTTCTGAGAAAGTTCAACATCTTCAGGTTTAACCGGCACCTTGGGTTCGAGTACCACTTTCGATAAGCCTCTTTCAATAAGTACCATCTTCATGGATGTCGTCCAGCTAGAAAAATTGTCTTCCGACAACACCGGAACTTTGGAGTATAAATCAACGCAGGGTGGTGTATTCATAATTGGTTCTTACCCCCCCCCCCAAATAAACTCCAACTGTTTGATGCTGACTCATTTCTCGTTTAACTATAGGATTATTTTTGAGTGAACTTTTCTGATGAGTAGAACAAATTGCTCAAATTGAAAGAGCTTGAATTCAACAAAGTTTGCAAGTTTTAGTTTAGATGACGGGTGATAAGCAAATGTGAATGAATCTAATTTTGCTCCCTGTAATTTATATACTATGTGCTTCTGCTGGTATGAAATATTCCCCTTGTACTCCAAATAATAATGAATAGACAAACGTTTATCAGTTCAATAAGACCGAGTTACCAAGTTAGTGGATATTTACTGATCTCTAATAAAAGGATACTGGCAAAAAATCATTTAGATTCATAATTTTTTATTTCTACTTCGAAAATATGTTTCGAAAGGCAAAGTAACTCTTTTCAATTCTTTAAAGAATAAAAAGAAATCTCATTCTTGAACAATTTAGTGTAATTGAATTTTGTATCAGAATTATTAGTACAGGTATTTTAGCGAAGCAACTTAAATGCAAGTCTGTTTAAAGATATTTGAAACACTGTAGCTGATAAAATACATTGTTTATACTTCAGGTGTTTAATAAATTTATTTGCTCATTTCACATTTAGAGCGATACAATAATGTATTGAAACAAATTTCCAGAAGAATATTTATTTTACCGATACAGTTAGGAGTACCAATCAATATTTGTGACTTACCTCTGGGAAAAGCTTCGTGTAATGGTTTGGAACATCAAAGGTTTCTCTTAACTCTGTTTTAAGCCTCTTTATATTTAGGGCTCCAGTAGCGGCCATCATTCTTGAAAAAATATTTCATTTAAATTCTCCAAGTTGAAAAGATTAAATCAGCCACAGCTAAAAGAATCTAAACTTGTTATCCTATTTACTGCCTTTATCTATATTATCTTTCTTAATTTGGGAAATCCCTAAACTTATCGTCCTAACAGTTTGATAAAAGAAAACTGTTAGGACGAAAATGTGCAAATTTACTTCAGATTAATCCACTAGTAGCAAATCTAAATTGACTGTCTTAAAGTGATTCTACTGCTAATAAGACAATGGACAAGTAATTTTAGTGGCTTTAGCATGAATAATTGCATTCTATCCTTTTGTGTTCTTTGAGTATGCAGCAATACTATAATAGTTGAATTCTTCTTTGGCAACTACAAGTAAATACATTTCTAATAACCTCTAATAGGGAAGAATAATGTTTGACAGCCCCTTGAGGATTCTTCTTTTAATGATACATTTTTGTCTTTACATTTTATCATTACTCGAACTAGTATTTTATTAGACTATGGAAAAAAATATAGAAAACGCTCTAAAAATGTTGACCAACTAATTTTGAGGAATATCGCAGTTCCATTTCTGTAGTAATGTGAATGATGTTTTTGGTCATCTCCTCTTTGATTTGACCAACTCTGTATTCTTGCTGTTGCTTCCTACGGATGGATACGATGAGGTGAACCTATCATTCTCTTTTACTGCTTCTCAAAGCAGACATTCTCCGTGTTAATATTCTATGTGCATTAAAGTTAATCAAATAAATGATAAATTTAATGAATGATGTAATATAACTCAACTTCTCTATTACATTCTATGTGCTAGCAAGAAAAATACCATTTTTATAAAGGCATCTCTTAAATGATTAGGATGGAAAGAGGTGCAGAAATATTGTTACTTGATGCACTCACGGTATTCTTTGTCCCATTTTCGAATCGGTCATTAACTTGTCCTGAACCGTTAAAATTTTAATATTCATAACAGGATGACTCGTGTTGCAAAAAGTAGACCATAACATTATGAACACATTTCTTTAAATTCGCAATAGAATTCAAATTATTTTTCCGATTGCAAAACCCTGAAATTGTTTAACTTTAAAGGGAATAATCACCTTTAAAGTTTTAAAAAATCGATTCTTTATTTTTTTACATGAAAAAGATTTCAACATTTCTGAATCATTTAAAACAAACCGCGTTTAAAAATTCTATTTAGAACACATAAAATTGTTTAAAATACAATGTAAACAGACGATTTTGGACATTTAAATCTACCAGCTGCTGTTTGTTTACCTTTGACACAACTACATCACAGCCATCTAAACACAAGGCCTGCGCGCTGATTTTCCGAAAACCGGTCACGTGATCTGTAAAAGGCGGCATTCTATTAAATTCTGATGCTTGTTGATTGCTTGCCTATTACTTCTTTTGAAAAATAACAAAGAAAGAAATTTATGGAAATAAAATAATGCTTGCCTTTATATGTAAGGTAAGTAGCAATTTTGCTACTGTTTCGTCTATTATTTTATGAGCTGTTTTCTAATTAAGTATATCATACGAATGATGGTAATTCTTAAGTTCGACACTTTAGAATGGTTCAAATGTTTTGTTATTAGTATGTGCTTTGTATCATATTGTATATTATAACTGTCGTTTTAAAAAATAAGTT
The DNA here is from genome assembly GCA_032207245.1 of Pardosa pseudoannulata. Lineage (NCBI taxonomy): Eukaryota > Metazoa > Arthropoda > Arachnida > Araneae > Lycosidae > Pardosa > Pardosa pseudoannulata. Next base: position 3,386,736 of record CM063502.1, on the reverse strand, counting down.
TCATTTTATTGTTAGATCTCATTAAAGAGTTTATATAATACAACATTTAATATCCGTAAGTTAAATGTATTCTAAGTTATGTTAAAGTTTCGTTTTTGCTGTGTATTGCAACTTGGCTATTGTTGATAACTCACAAATTACAATTTCTGTTTTATCCTAAAGGAAAACTATTTATTATTACCACAATAAAAGATTAATGTATCCTTACTTCATTGATTTATAATGTGTTTTTAAGGGGCTTTATTAATAAAAGTTGATGTACAACTTCTTTCCCATACTACAATAGCAACTGGGAAATTTCTATGTAGAATCAATATTATCTGCACTTTAAATTGTTTCTGATTTATCAACTTCATATTTTTTACGTCCTGAGCTCTTTTTCAGATTTTCATATTAACTTTCTACAATTTAAAATTTTGAATGTCGAAGCGTAAAGAAGACATATATGCAATAAAAATTAAACTACCAAAATAAAATTTATAAATGTAAGAAGAAAATTAATCTAAAGTAATCGACAGAAGCAATGTTTTTACACATTTTTATTATAAAAATATAACCTTTATTCAATGCTGTACTATTTTATAACAGGTAAGTTCTCATATAACATCTAGAAAAGTAATTAAATAAACATGCTTAAAGTTTTTGAATAGATAATGTCTAACAGCCAAAAGTAGAAAAATCCCATCTAAATAAAATTTGCAAGCTGTTAAAATTATATAAATAAATTTTAATTAATAGATTCTTTAGGTAGAGGAACTTAAAAAAACTGTATTTACACTTAAAGTTACATTTATGTATTCAGATATTTACAAATGTTTTATTAAAATATAGCAGTAATTTTATAGCAAATGATAATCAACTCAATTTAATAATAACAGTCACTTAACCATATCTTAAAAATGTAATAGATGATATAAATAGGTCTTCTAAATTATGTTTGCATGATTGTTTACTTCACTCCAAAAATATAATTTTAACTACTTATAAAATATTTCTGAATAACTACTCTAAAAAAGTGATTGAAAAATATATTGAAGAAGTTAAGGAAAAATCCAATAAGAGAAAAATAAAAAAAAAATTTTAAATATTTCTTGTAACAACATTTTTACTTTTTTTTTCTGTATACTATTGAATTATGTTTCATTGTTTATGTAGTACAAATCAGTATCAGATGTTATAAGTAAATAAAACTGTAAAAAATTTTGCTTCAGCATAATATTTTTGCATGAGTTTGTGAAATTTGTCAGTGATAAATTGTTCTATGATTTTATACTAAGGCAGTGTTTTTTAACATTACCTTTAATATAATCCTTAAGGATTTTATTTATTTTAACTTTAATGTGATCCGTAAAGGATCCTATTTTATGAATAAAGATTAAGACATTTTATTTCCATGGGACCATTTAATAAAGGTAAGTAAAAAGAAAAAAAAAGATGCCAGTTGTGTAGTTTTTTGCAAATGTAATTTCTTTGCTTAAAATTTTATCTATGTATCGTATCTGTTCTCGTGTAGTGTATAAAGTTATTTTGGTAACTAAAATTTAAATATAAATTGACACACAAATAAAATCTATAGCAAAATAATTTTCTACTAATCAATATTCAAGTTAGTGAAATAATTGAATATCCTTAGTTTATTTTTTGAAAAAATATTTTGATGAGTAGTAAAAGGCATAACACAATTTACTTGAGGATTATAGGAGGGAAACCGCCTTCGGCCGCCGCCATGTTTTTAAGTGCGCAGGCCTTCTATATAGATGGCTGTGACTACATACTCAGTGACGTAACTGTATTATCACTGTTTTTTCTGCAATAACTTTTATTTTTTATTTATTTATTTATTTTTTGAAAGCCTCGTGGCATTTGCAAACTCTTTGATTGTTATTTTATTTTCAGCACCAAGAGTTATGCTCTTAACTTCTATCTTTCTCAAGTACATTGTTTACTACTTATGTGTATACATTGCTCGAGTTGAAAACTGAGTGTGGTAAAATTTTATGCGGTAGACTTACAAATGATATAATAAACTAACAGTATATTATGGAAATGCTATGAGGAAACTAGTTCCCTCACAGAAATGGGAAGCAAGTTGTATGGGCTATATTTTATCACAAACATTCTACAGTCGACGAACTTTCTCAACCATTTTGTCAATTAGGATTGTTGGAATATTCGTGGAGCACTTAGAGAGTTTGTACACTGGGAATTCTGCAATCTAACAAACTTTAAAATTGTATACCTCTTCCTGTAATGAATGCTATAAAAGATATTTTTAAAGATCTCCACATTCAATCCTTACTCAACAGATATTTAAAAGATACACACCAATCCCATCGAGACTTTCAATATTCTGATATGAAAATTATGCCCCAAACATCTAGATGTAGCTCAAATATAGTCCAGATAGCTGTTAATAAAGCTGTTTCTATTTTTAATGAGGATAAAGTTGATCGACTAGGAATTATGAGTAAACTAGGTTACAAAATAGGTAATAATGTAAAACCCTTTGCATATAACAATGATCAACAGCGTATTTCTGCTGCGGAGATGAGTACATTAGATGCTCAAAGAGCAGTTAAAAACCAAAATTGCTGAAAAAGTAAAAACATTAGTAGAAGATGGAATAATGTGTGCAAATGAACAATTTTAAAGTATTTTGAAATAAAATTAAAAAATATATGTATAAAATTCTAACTTTAAATGTGTTTTACTCTAAATGACGTTTTTGTACTTGCGCACACTCTAAATAAAAAAAACTATTGTATATATTATTTTTAAATTTTCAAGGTAAGTACATTATAGCAGTACAGTTAAACTCTACCTACTTTTTTCATAGTTTTTAATTTTATTTGATATTTGGAGATTTTTATTGAAATTTTTGTACGATATTTTAAATTTTTGAAAAATTCATTCGGTTGGAGAAAAAGTTTTGGAAACTTTTTAAAATTAAATAGGTAGAGATTCATTCCTAATGATATGAGTTTGTAAAAATGCAAAAAATATTAATGAAACTCGTAATATGTCATTGTAATCCTGCAAGCAGTGTGTCAGAAAAATTTTGAAAATTTAGAAACAAGCACTTACATTTCATTCCATAAAATAATTTCTTACGTAACAGAGAAAATATAAGTTTAGATATATAATTAAATAACTATAGAGAACCAATTCTGAAAATTTTATTCAGTTTAAATAGTCATAATAAAAGTTATGCAATGTCTAAATACAACCTATCTTTTAAGGTTGCTTAAAGCCCTTTTTATAAATCGATCCTTGGAGAGGTGTTAGCCTCACTTTGAGAACCTATATTGCAACTTGTTGCATTATTGGACTCCTACGCATACGGACAATGTCATTTGCTTACTAAACCATTCCATTTCCTGACTTTCTAAATAAAATCTATTTCTTTTATCGTCTCGATTACAATATACAGGATCGAACAAGAAACTGGATTTTATATTATATCTTTCGAAGAACACAACCAGTTTTTCAAACTCTCAGAGGAAGGATTGTCGACCACAGAAAAATTGGGCCGATTTTTCTTTTTCTAATATACCTCCTTGTTTTTCGAATGCGGAACTGACCACATTTGTTTTTCGATAATTGCTACAGCATTTGGAAAATGAGGTCGAAGGAAATAAGTACCGATCCTATAGAAATTTTTGTTACATTATTTATATAAAGCTGAATAATAAAAGGGCTGATTTATTGTAAATGAGTACATGATTTTCAAAGGTTTTGGACACATACACGTGGATTTTGGATATTTCATTTTTGCACTGTCCTTTTAACTATATTCTCTGATATAATAATGCGATTTCATAATGAGGGAAAAGTTTGTCGAATGCTTCTCTTTAATAATCGAATAAGCAACGTACTAGAGGAAAAAATAAAATAAAAGCGATTAGAGTCGTACAGAAGTGGCCCAAGTTCTGGAAAAGGGAGTCTCTTTTGATCCTCTTGTAAAATTATAAGGAAAAAAAAGTGCAGATTGTAGCAGTTTTTATACTATAAGTTTTAATACCAATTGTATTCAGATCACATAGTAAACTTAGGTATGCCTATTATTTTTTGTTTATTAAAATATTTAATGCTTATTAATTAGTTATTAGGATTCTGCAAAGGAGAACATTTAGGGTACGTTGGCACACGACTCTGGCATACATCCAACTACGAAGACAGAATGTTTAAAGTGTTTTCACGACTTTGTCAGTCGTTAAAAACTTGATCAGGAGGCAGTTACCACCAAACAAGAATTCTCAATGGTGCACTTCTGTCGGATTGCTAAAAGGTAAATATTCATATATGCATAGAACATTGTAAGGAGCATAAACCCCAACCACACTTGGAATCTTAACCAAGAATTACCCATTTCTAGGTTTGGTTTGGAGCTCTACTTGTTTGCAACAAGAGACAGGATTGAAGCCGGCTACGAACTCCGGTACTGAAGACCAGAGCCCTAAGCATTCGTATATCGTTCAGCACCCATTTCCAGAGAACTCAATAAAACAAATGCATTTTTTTTTACTTTCTAGAACAAGAAGTTACGATGTAAAATCCATTCGACTACATACTTTCGGAAAAAAATTAGAATGGGTGGGGGGTAACCAACGATGGTCAGTAAGCGACTCTTACAAAATCTCAAGTTTAGTCTCAAGATACTTACAAAATCTTAATTTTAGTGGAAAAATCTTGAGTTTGTTTTTGAATGAGGCTCAACCATTCGCTGAGATAAGGTTTCAGTCATATTACTTAAAGGTTTTCCTTCGCAACATATGTTGAGGTACTCCTCTTTATTGATTACCGTAGCAATGTCTGATACTTATTTTTAAAAAAAATCTTGACTTTATAGTTGTGATGACCTTAAATTGAATTTAAAAATGAAATTCTCGTAGCTGATCATTGTTTCCGGAAAATAATCTTGGAGTTGGAAATGGTGTTGCAGGGTACGGAAGTCGAGAACCCTACCTTTGGCCGGCGTTGGGTTTAACCACTTTTGCATTTATTTTCATTACACTAGTGCTTAAGCAGCATTTAATAACCCCGTCTCTTTAAAAATCCGATAGTTATTGAAGGGTGCCAGCTGATTAGATAATATTCAAGTACTACAGCAAATCTTTTAAGCTCCTACCTTTATACCTATTATCGACATAGTCGGTATCAATTCGTAGTAGTAAGACACTTGTGGGAGAATACAAAATAATGTGAGATTTCCCGTCTCATTCTTCTTTATGGGAGAGTGTTTTCATCCTGGTTCCCGGGGAACTCCCGAAGAGTTTCGCGGAAAATAAACTGTAAAATGATTGTAATACTAGACTCAAGACGAGTGTTTTGTGCGGGATGAACACTTGCACTTTTTTACAGCTAAAATGAGATAGGGCAGAAAAGAAGAGACATCCGTCTTCCAAAGAAGAGGGGAGAAAGCCTGACCAAGAGGGGGAGATTCCCTTGGCAACAGAAGAGAACGGACACTGAAACTGACAGAGAGGTGATTCTCGGCAGATTTCGCCTACGTTATGTTGTTAATGATGTTTAATGTACAAAAATTGTAGATAATTAAATGTATATTCCAGTGTCTAATCGCTGTAAGACGGGTTTTTAGCGAACCCACAATACCTGCTCCAGTAAAAATAGGCGTGTAGGTACAGAAATGAGGCGTGCGATCATCGGAGAAGAATAGCAACAGTGATTTTCAAGGCAGAGAGAATTTTTTTCAATTTCAAAGTGGATTGATTTGTAATAAATTTCTGCATAAATTTTGAAATTTTCCGGAACCCAGGTTGAATTCTAATTGATGGCACTCCTTTTCAAATATATTGTATATGCGGTTCAGACAAGATAAACCTGTGGGTATGGATGCCCTCTCTCAGGTGGAAGATTCCCCCATGCTCCTCATGCTGGACAGTAGTTACACCTCCTAAAGGATCAAGCCATAGTACGAGAAATGGGACGTCACGTAGCTAGGCCTAAGTCTTCAAAAGAATATCACTTTCCTGATTTTTCCACGAATTATTTTTCTCTCTACCAAAGCATTTTTAAGCATAAAATTATGGAAACACAATTTTCAGTTTAAAATCCCATAAATTTGGTAGTTATTAACACATTTACTCAAGTTAATGTTAATAAAACAATTTACTTGAATAAATTTCTCATTACTATAAATGAAATCTACATGAAATAAATCCTTTGATTTATAAAACTGTCATTGATGATGTTATGGAAACTTTCCAAACAGAAAAAGGATTTAAATATATATATATGTACATTTTAGTATGACTTGCAGTAAAAGTCCACACTTGCATAGTAAAAATTCCTGTAATTATTTTTTATTTAGATTGTTGTTCATCACAAGACTTTTTATTTTTTTATTAGTATGTATTAAATATTACAGTAGCAATTAAAGTATTGTATTATTGTTTCAAATGAAAAACAAAACAAAATAATGTATCCAATTAATTTATTTAATCATTTTTTGCAGACAGAATTTTACAATCAATTGAAACATTACAAAAACAGTTGCATTATATGAGTATACATATATACATAACAATTGTGACCTGGTATTAAATAACATTAACCTTCAGGAACTTTTTAGTTACTCTTTAAGAAATCTAATACTTATTGCTTCATTTGGTGAACAAACTTTTTCTAACTTATTCAAAAGTTCAGTTAAGGAAATAATTAAATTTTCTCTTTCATTTAATTTACAACCACAATACTGATTGAAAGCACTTAAAATATTTGAAATTTCTTGTACATTTTTAACATTCATCGGAAAGCAAAATTTGTCAACTTTTGATAACTTTAAATTATCTTTAAAAATATTTACACATAGATTTTCCTCAATAACTAACATTAAATAGTGAGGAATATTATCCATTACAGTTATTTTAACGAAAGAAAAATTTTCATTTTTAGAGTTACTTACAGAGTTAAATCCATCAGGCATATCAATTAAACAAATCTTATGCTCCAAGTCAGAAATACTATCAATTTTGAATTTCTGAAGATGATCATCAAATGACTTTTTGCTTTGTTCTATAACTAAATGTAACTGTGCATATTCAATTATTCTTTTTTTGGTATCTGGATCCTCTCTTGAAACTTTATGTGTTGATAAATACTCCGGGCACCCTTCAAAGACAGTAGGAATAGCTCCATCGTTTAATCTTGGCTGCTCCATCTGTATTATTGTCCTCTTCCCACTTTTTTCACAAAAAAAATTCTGTTGAACATCTTATGTCATGTTCAGCAAAATGAAGTTCACATACCTAAAATTAATAAGATTAACGGTAATTAATAAATTTATCAATTTTTAATACTACTATACTACATAATATACAGGAGAGACTAGTTACAGTAAAGTAGTACTAATAAGATCAGTAAATAAAGAAAAAATTAGTGGAATCGCCGATATCCATTTTTTTCTTAAATCTTCATTTTTTGGAAATCCAAAAGTTGACACTTTCTGTCCTTCTTTGCTGTAATTTCCTCTGCATTTAGGCACAATGCATTTATATACCATTTTATTGAAGATTCTAAGATTCTATCAGATAATTATAGAATGGCAAAATACTTCGTCAAACTTGTACTCGTAGAATGTACGACACAGAAATCTCGCACGTGTCGAGTAAAACATCGCCAAATACAATCGTCTGCCGCAGTAAATTATGTAGTTACAAAGAAGCCAATTCGCGCCACATGATATATGTTAAAATGTGGAAAACTTGGGTAGCTTTTCTTGGGCCTACATAACCTACGTCATACGTCATGTTGGTAACCCGTACTACGGCTTGCTCTTTTAGGAGGTGTTGACAGTAGCCGGTTCCAGAGTTCAAACCCTACTAAGGACATGGATGGTTTATAGACATTCGGAATGTTCTTTAAGCAGTATGAGTTCAAAATGGAGGTGAATGTCATATATACATCCGAGAAGGAAGACCGTTTACAACCAAATAATCTCTGTTGAAACCTGAAGGGTACAAGTGACATAAATATGTGGGAGCACAGTCCATTTAAAGAGTTTAATTCGCAGTTAGTTTGCTTTCAAACTCAGGTTGATTGGTTTGGTTTGGAGCGCTACGGTCTACTGTTTTGCACACGAGGTCTAATGAGACCGGGACCTACAGTTTAAAGCCGATTCCGAACGGCTACAAACATCTATGTCAGCAGCGGGATTCGAACCCGCGAACTCCGGTTCCGAAGAGCAGCGCTCTACCATTCGGCCACCGTTCGGCCCAAACTCAGGTTGAAGTTTCAAAATTGAAGGGTTTAAAATAAAGTTTTAAATCCTTTTAGTTTCTTCTAGAAAAAGGCCACCCGATGATTCAAACTTGTGAGGTAAGTATCTAAACACATCTCTCCTTCCTATGTAATTTAAAGCAAGATCAGATCGATCGCAAAAACAACGTAATTAACGATCGTTCTCAGACCTAGCATTTGGCCAGATATGAACGGAGAAATTTTCAGATATGTTGTTGCCAATGCCACTTAAATTGGTGAAAGAAAGGGTCCTAGTAATTTAGAAGCCGGTTTGGTCTGCCATACCCAGAGGACCACGAACATAGTTTATGTGCACCAGCTACCATTAACGAACACGGCGGATCCCTCTAGTTACGAGTTCGTTGCCTTTTAGATTCGTTTTACTATCTATTGTAATTTCTGGTAGATTCTCACAAGTGTCAATAGGCTAAAAAAAATTGAAAGTGGATCGTTTCTCCTGCAAAACTTTTAATTTCCAATTGAGTAATCACTTTTGCTTGGAGACAAATTGTAACTGATAATTTTTCTCTCTTCTCTACTGTACATTTCTCTAAACTGTCTTTCAAAACAGGCCAGATTCTGACGGATGTGGAAAACAGGAGCAGAAATAAAATTTACAGTTTCTGGATACAAATCACCAATTAAAAAGGAAATACGTAGTTTAAATTAAAGTTAAATAGTTAAATTCGACCACGAGCATCTCTATTAAAATGACCATCGATTTATTCGGCTGAGGCACATTTGCAAAGGTCGGTTAGGAGGAAAAGCTATGGTTTACTGTTTTACTACACGATGCCTGTTAAGACTGGGACCTACTGCTAACATTTGCAAAGGAATATCACTCGCTGATACCGTACATCGCAGACATTAAGTTTTGAAACACTTACAAGACTTATCTATTAGAAACTATGGTACAAAACATATGTATTTTTCTTCAAGAAATAATTTTGTTCAGATTTTTATCCTTGAGTGGGAATGAACATTTCCATTGCAAACTTTTAAAGTGAAAGGCTATTAGTATGAGAGGGAAAACTAGTATAGTTTTTTTTTTTTTTTTTTTTTTTTTTTTTTTTCTCTGTGTGTGTGTGTGTGTGTGTGTGAGGGAGGGAGAATAATGAGTATTTAAGGCTGAAGTTGATAGAATTCCAAAATATGTTAAATTTGATCCCCTATTTTTCCTTGCCGTCCTCTCGACAATTGTTATCTGCTGTTTTCCTTAAGTTATTCAGGTGTTTGTTTTATGAATTTTCTTGTATTAAAAAGGATATATTTATGACACTGAATTTATTTGAGCGTAACGTGCATGTTTAATTCATACCCTTTTTCGTACTTTTTTTAACAGTAAAAAATGGCAAAAAATTTTGTGTATAACGTGAGTTTAAATTTTGGCATTCCAGCTTGTAAACAAATTTCTGCATGGGCCAAATTAAATTAAGCTTCAGCGTTTATTTAATATCTACATTAAGAACACTAGGTTTTATATTACTTTTAAAAGATTGATTGGAACTTAATGACCCCTCTTTGATTCTGAAAACACTAATCAGTCAACATTGTATATTTTAGCAACCGTATATTCTGATACAATCCTGTTTTCTATGTTTTACGGTAGGTCTTATATTTGCTGGATTAAGTTTTTTATTCCTGTTTTATCATACTTTTATCTTTTCGATTAAAACTACCGTCTCATTACCTCTCGTGCAGCCAAAAAGTAGTCATTTGTGTTCCAAACAAAGTCATCTAAAATTCAAGTTGTTTCCATTGATTGGGAAGATAAGTATTGTGAAACCCCTGAAGTACTATATCTTCCAAATAAGAGACCAACTGCAGAATATGGAGAAGAAAGCGTATTGGTATAGGGATGTATGTCTGTAGCAGGTGTTGGCTAATTAGTGTTTAGATCTATTGGTAGGTGTACACGAACCTTTTAAAAGACAATACAAAGTCTAGTGTGCAGTATCTTGGAATTTCAACCACTTTTCAATACAATCTGGAAAATTACCTGAATGATTTTGCTATCTACACCTGCTTGTAGATGTCGTACTAATGTCCTGCATTCATTAATACCCCACCAAAGTCGTCCTATTTGAACGTTATAGAATATTTATGGCATCAGCTAGAAGAAATTATCATATTTCTAAGAAAAGCAATTTAATGGCTCTTGAGTGGGATAGAATGAAATTGGTCAATATTATGAAATTGTCGTTTTATCTATATCAATACATTGGGAGACACAGATAATACCCGAAAAAGTACTAAATTTTAAACATCATGGTTTAAGTATTCTAAAATTGGGTTTTTTGCAGTGTAATAGTTTTATTTTTACCTTGTTTTTTTTTGTGTTCATCTAAATATGTGCAATGTTGTTTAAATGTTGCGTAAATCTTAAAGATAACTTCCAAGAGCTGTTTTTGGTCGACGCCATGCAGCTCATACTTTAAAGAACTATTGAGTAATTAGTTTATAATGATATTTAATTTTTCATTAACATGATATATCGACTTTTATATTACAATCTAAATTTGCAAATGTTATCTTTCCCAAATTCTAAATAGTATTTTCTTTTTATTACGGAATAAGGGGGGATAATAGTTTTTATCCGTTATTCAAGTAAATAGTGCCAGAGTTTGGTGTTTTTCACTTTTAAAATCTCAAATGGAATAGGGAAAAACGTAGTATGCAAGTTCTAGTTTGACTGGCTTTATATGCATTATAAAAGTTCACTTTATAGTACTGTGTTTATGTGTTATTTAATGAATCTCTTATCGTGAATGTTTTCTTTTTATGTATATAAATGTTATCTTATAAAGATTAAAATGACAGTTCATCACGTCTAAAAACTGTCTGTAATATTGAACGTTGTTTTAATTTACTATTGGGAGTCTCTACTTCGACTTAAGTTATATATATTCGTTAAAAATGTAAATGGATTCCCAACTGTAACGCGATAATCCCACGCATCCCGGCCAATCACTTCAAACTGCTCAGCTAATTGTATTCGAAGTAAATAACATTCGAAAAACGAATGGGTCTCTCTATTGATACAATGCGGAATCCAACATGTCGTCCGTAATCTAATAATTTCAATTGGTTTCAATACAGGAGTCCCGCATGTCGGGTTTCTTTTTCCTTGAGTAGTTTCGCTTTATTTCAACTTTGTACGCTTTCTTCTTGGTAGTTGGAATATATAACCCATAATGCGTAGAGTGTACCCTTAACATGAAATTTCTGCAAAATTGTTTTTTCTTGGAATAGTTTTCCTTCCAGTGAAGGTAGATGTAAACAATACCCTATATCTCTAGCCTCTGATACTTTTTCTTTTATAATTTTCTTCATTTTACAATACGATTTTTCAGTAGGTACGTGAACTGAAATAGGACGATAGGCTATATTCATAGTAAGTGTGCGAGATTAGAACAGTATAAAGTCTATTATGACTCACAATAAATATTACCAAAAGCTTTTTTTAAAAAGACAAAATATTTAGTGAGAAAATATATCCGCCTTTTCACGATTGAGAAAAATCGTTGTCATAAATATTAGTTAATGTTTAATGAATACCATCAAGCCTATTTTATTTAAACAGATTGATTTGCAAAATATTAAGCCTTTTTAAAAAAGGCATATTTGCTTATAGAATTGCAGAAATGTGAATAAAACTTAAATTTTTCAATAAGATGTAACACGTAAATTATAATTTTGATATGAAAATGTACAATGTCCCTATCTTGATGGGATTATTTACAATAAAAAGCCCTCTAGGTTTATTATGGTAGGAGAAAGGTAGATTAAATCTATGGAGATAACCCTACACGGTAGACATCCTTCGAAGTACCTTCCTCGCTGCGTACGTACAATCACAGTAGATTAATGTCCGGCAAGAGTTTGGAATAAGTGCTGGATGTTCTGAAGAGTGAACCTCGAGAATCTAAATATACTTATAAGTTTGAGCTGTTGAGAAATTTTGATCACTGCACTTCCTAGAAGATCAACCAGTTTTTCCTAAAGAGAAACTGGTCAATTTTGGGAGGTAACAGACGTCCCACCATACATACATCAAAAACAATGAACAAAATTATATTTTTCTTGTTTGAAAAGTATGATCTACATTATGAAGAGTAAATTTAGATATATTTTTAATCTTGCGCATGAGTGATATGTATAGTAATAATAAAAATGATGTGTTATAGATGAATTTTCCAATTAATGGCACCCCCATCCCCTATATAATAATAGCCTAAATTATTTGTCCTCAAATTTCTGACTTGGAATGGATGAGATATCCATATTGGATTCTAGATGAGCAAAATTCAAAGCGAGTAAAGTTCATTTTTTTCCCTAAACTATCAATCCGATTTTAAAATAAATTGGTATAGATATGCTTCATATCACAGAGATAAATACTGTCATCTTTAAAACGTTCGAAATCCACCCCTTACCCCCTTTTCGAGCTTTTAATGCCATTATTTCAAGTTCTATTTATTACATAATAAATAGGTAAAGATAACATTTTTTCTAGCTTTATGACGTCATTCCTTTAACCATCTCACTTAATCATTTCTTATTTTAAATTATTTAAATATCGTCTGCATTATTTTCATACGTTTTATCACTGAACTTAGATATTACGTAAATAATTTTCTTTTATATTTGGCTTAAATAATAGATTAGGTACATATGTCATGATTTTATATTTAGTTAACGATTACTTTCTGAATGAATCACCGGTATTAACAACAAATTCTATCTACCTCCCGCGTGTAGTGAAAACGATAATTTCATTCCTTTACTTTCATTAATTACTGTGGTAAAAAACTGGGAAGAACTTAATGATCATTTCGACGTAGCTAAGAAAACTTTGAATTATCTTTCTAAATGAATTCAACGTGATTCTAAACTGCATTCACAGTATCGGGAGACTTTAGAGGAGTATGAAGATAAACAAATTATTGAACCTGTACCAGATAATTCTTAGCCAAAACACAAACCATTTTTTTACCTGCCTCATAGGGTATTTTACAATTGTGGAAAATCAAACATTTGACTGATCCCGTCATATGACGGGCTATATGCTAGTACAACGCGCCTTTTATTTTGGGATATCAATAAATCTGCAAACCCAAAAGAATGAGATTTATTGATTAAATACGAGGATTAAAGATAACTTGAAATGAACAGATATTATTAATCAACTATTAAACAAGAGATGAAGAATGCAAATTTGGGATTTGGGCTTTATAGGATATGCATTTTAATAAAGTTGAAATTAATAGGATGTACATATTTTGATGTCTTATGTTGAAATGGGCTCAGTTGGATTGGTTTTGATGGGGAGGCTAATACCCCTATTAGAAAACTTTACTTTGCTGTATAAATCTCTTTTCAACAAGTTTTTTCTTATAAATGAGGGATTGAAATGACAGCTCGTCGCTGATGAAATATACAAAATTTGTATACATTTCCTTTATTTTTAGGAGTTTATAATTTATAGACATTTATCAATAAATGTCCAGCCAAAAAAATTCCGGTGATAATGGGTTAAAGATAAAAATGTGGATTTCAATTTGCTTTACAATTACAGCTAGAACACTGAAGTGAATGAAAGTATCAAATAGTTCCCCTTTAAGTTATTTCCAAAATATAAATGCAGGTGAGATATTTTGCAAATTCATTAAATCGCTGGCTAAAAATTGGGGACTGGAATGAAGACTTTTTTTGTCAAAAAGGGTGAAATCTTCAAAATGAGGCACTGAACCTATAACTCGTTGTTTACAGAAATACATCGTTATTATATTTGGACGAAATTGAAATTCCCTATCTATATTTTTTTTATGTTTACAATATTAAAAAAAAGAGAGAAATGCTCAGCAATTAAATAAGTGTTCTGTCTTCCTTCATTCGTGTCTGTTCAAATTTTCAACAACTTTTTCTTTCTGATTAGCTACAGATCTGAAATTTTTCACATAGGTTCACTTTCCGTGGCATTACAGTTTGCAATCATAAAGAATTAGATTAGAAAAAAAAATCAGTCTGGTGAAAGGGAACAGCTGTTGTGGGCACTTAAAATTCCATTTGCAGAAACTAGTATCACCATCTATTTGCAATCATTGTAACTAAAATTCCAAAGTGATTTGGACAAAGTTAAAATGACTCTTGGTTCCGAAAAGTACACATATTTTTTTCATAAGACTTTTTAAATATCTTTCAGTTATTTGTGTTTTTTTCCTACAGGAGACAGACTAATTGAAGGCGAATGAAAGTGATTCCCAAAATATTGGAAGGGGCACTGAGAATTAATAGCCAAATTAAATGAGAAAAATAACAAAGCGAGTGATATAAATTTGGATAGAAATTAAACTTGACGTTGATGAGGAATGTCTGATAGTTGATCAAATAGAAGTTTAAAAAATTACTCATGAAAATTGATTGCAAAACTTGAGACTTAAAAGTCAAAACATTTAAAAATCGCTTTTATTTAATAAAATAACGATTAAAATGAAAACAGTGTATGAAAGAAGTATTGAGTGAAGAACTCCAATATGAATATTGTAATGTGCTGATATAGAGAAGGAGTTTCTCTACGAAAATTGTATTGCGTTGATATTGTGTGAGGAAGGGCGACTAAAAATGAGAGTGTCAAAGTAACATATTTTTAATACAGATATTAGGGAGTATTTATATTAATACTAATGTGATATATGTTAAATGCCTCACGCTTTTACTCAACTGGTCCTTCCTCTATAGAAACGACTCACTCAATTTCTATGTATCGTTTTCATACAGAAACTCTTAACGTAATTTCTCTATATCAGCTCATAAGTTTTCATCTAGATTTTCATTCAATTTTTCATTTATTGTTTTAAAATTATTTTTAATTTTTATCGCTTTTTTGTTAAATAAAAGCGATTTAAAAAAATATTTTTATATTTTATTTGATATTTACATTTTCTAACCTTTTTATAAAATTAAATTTTGAATATATTTTTTACCCTCATTCCACTAAAAAATTGTGAACGATTCGAAAATGAGATTGCAATTTTCCAGTTAATGATTTTCTCTAATACCTTCATTGAATCCAAATGTCGAAGTTGGTTTATGTCAATTTTCCGGCGGTCATCAAGTCTGGGAAGTTGTTACTTTCAAGACTATCTAGAGAATGGCGTTTCATAAAATATTAAAACGTCAGATTACGATTCCTTTTGCTGATGAAAAATGCCGAAACTGACTGAAAGCCTTATCACACGTCAACTTGAATCAAAAGAAATCAGTTGACGAAAAAAGGAATCGTAAACTAAGTCCGTTGCTTTTTCAACGCGTACAGGTTGATGTGTGGTAAGATGTGAAGCTATCCTGAAATGACTTATTTTAACAGTCCAGAAACAGAAATATTTTTCACTTAATTTTTCTAATCTTTTCTGAATAAATAAGAAATCCTGGACATTTTTCTATTCATTAACTCTACTAATTGTGACAATCTAATGGTGTGAGACGAGATCTATTTAATGATACCCGTTCTTAATATCCCATTAAAAGATTTGTTAAATGAAATTTTTAAAGCACGTTCTTTTCTCAAACGATTAAAGGTGTTCCCAATTGCATTCCAAAATTTTCTTCTAAACTTGATAAAATAATATGAAATAAAGCTGATCTATTTCCGACTGAATGAAACGTTGGGGCACAAGTATTACGGCTCACCAGCGCAACCAAATAATACACCGATCTTTAATGGAAACAATATGCCAAGTGTAGCGTATTAATTGTCACGGAAATAATCCTTGGATATCACAGGTGTTCATACTCCGCTTGGGGCGAAATGGAGGGTCAAAGGTGATCAATGGTCACGTAACACTACCATTAATATCAAACATTCAGGTGGCATGTCCAAAACCGAAGTGGAACAATTTTAGAAATGAGAAAGTTCTTCGAGAAAAACTCTTCTTTCTTGAGAAATCAAGGTAGGCAAATTTCTCTGAATTACTTTCATATGTACCGAATGGTTAGAATTAAACTTTACCTATTAACGGCATCAAACGGGTGAACAGAATTTTGTATATGGGCTACATATGAGATGCGCTCGTGTTTTTCCCGAAAAGGCGCCTTTTGGTGGACGTTTTGGAACTTTTTTGTTTCAAAATTCCGTGAGCGTATCTCATATATAGACCGTATAAAAAACTTGGTTGAGCTGTTGGTTGCCGTTTATAGAGGAAGTTTAATTCTAATTACTCGGTATATTACGTGCTTTGCCTGTCCTGTACATATATACATGTAATCCTTTATACGCTTGTATCTTGCATGGGATGGCATGGATGTTTGTACAAGTTTGAAGCAATAAGTACCGGTTTCATGAGACTACAATAGTAGACAAAACCCTCCAATGTCTAAGACTACTTTAATATAATAAAATTCAAATGTAAGGTAGGGAAGAGGGAAAATTTAAAAAGTGTGTCATTGTTCAATTGTTTTTTCATTTAATTGATTTGGAAATTTTGTTTTCGTGTGTACAAAATTTTTTTTGCAGAACTTGCACTTACAAATTTTATAGTAGATGAATAAAAACAAACAATATACCGAGTGCGAAAAAAATTCTGTTCGCGCCAATATGATGTAAGGGGGGAAAATGGATTTAAAAAAAAATTTCCAAAAGTAAGCGACTTAATGTTTAAGTTGATTCGTCATGTTAAGCAAATGAGGTAAAGCCATCCCAGTAACACGAGACTGCGCATTTTATTTTAAAGGGCAAATTAGCAGCAGTACAATGTGAGTGAAGCGCGTCACTGCGTAGTATGCCCCCATTGCTGTACATGGGGATGAGTCGAGTGGTAAATATCACCCAACCAAAAATCTCCGTCAAGGCCACTGGACCTTAGAACTGCAATTTATGTCAAAGTTTCCAAAAGAAAAATGAGACAATGAGTAACGTATGTCTTTCTTGCAATGCAGGCATTTTATTACATATTAGAAATTTTTTTAC